>JAABKJ010000224.1:0-55541 GCA_011634705.1 Andricus grossulariae
ATTTATTACATAAAATTGAATATATATTTTTTGTTCTGTTACTGTGAAACAATATAATCAGACATTTCTAGTTATTTGCGTGATTGCGAATTACTAATACATAAAATAATATTTCGCACTGATAATAAGATGTTTAAATAAATTTTTTAAAGAATACATTATTGTTTATAGCCATTTTCTCTTAGAATAGAGTGAGAAAGTCGCATTTTTTTTCAATTTTCCCATTTTAGGTCTATTTTGAAATTATAGTGAGGCACTAATTAATATATATTAAAAGGCATAATTTTTTAAACAATTTATTATTAATAATAATATTCTCGTGGAATAATGTTAGAAAGTTGCATTTTTAAAATTTTTAATTTTGGCAACCTTTCACTTACAGCGAGGTTATAATTAATGCAATTCAGAAAAAATAATTGTATAAACAAATTATTAATGTTTTAACTATCTTTACCTACACCAATGCTAGATAGTGGCGAGTTTTTTGGAAATTTTTACTTTTTTATCTACTTTTTCCTTAGGGATATAATAATTAATGCAAACTAACAAAAATAATTGTTTAAGCAATTATTTTTGTTGAATCTTATTGATTTTTACCTTGCTCTGAGTCAAAAGTTGGCAAAAAGTTGAATATTTAAAAAAAAAACGCACTTTTATAGCATTATTCAAAGAGAATATAAATAAAAATTAATAATTTAAACCATTATGTTTGCTAACTTTAATTAATTCTTAGTTCATTCTAATTGAAATGTGGACAAAAATGGACATTTTTTAGAACTGCAACTTTTTAGCATTGTTCTAAAAGAACATTATTATCATTAATAAATTGTTTAAACCATCATTTCTGTTAAATTCAATTGATTATTACATCGATCTAACTGAAAAGTCAAAAATCAGTTGAAAGAATTTCCGAAAAACCGCTACTCTCTAACTCTAGTCTAAGATACATAAATTAGCACGAAAAACTCGCAAAACCCGATTTATCACTCACAGGGTTCGTTTGGGACCCTATAAAACATATTTATGGGGGTGATATTCAAAAAAAAAATTATTAATTTCTATTCTGGAGCTCATTGTAAAGAAAAATATGGAGTTTCAGCTCGATTTACTTAATATTGACGATTCTGAATAAAATTTGATTATATTTGTAATATAGCATAAGCAGATTTAGAAATAATAAAAGTGGTATATAATTTTAATGTTCCTGTGATAAAATGGTGAGCAAAATGTGTGATAAATTGTTCAACTATTTTATCCGAAATATTGCACCGAAACATATAATTTCATAGATTTCGCACAATAGTAAAATCCATGATAAGTAGTAATCTGCCAAGAAAAAGTGATTACATTTGTGATGTAGCATACAAAGGATTGTTAAAAATAGTAAAAGCAACTTTCAAAGTCCAAATTGTCCTATTTTTAGTTATTTGCTGATTCACTGAGAAAAACGCAATGTCCAAAAATATAAAGCAGTCGATTTTCTATTAATTGGGGGAAAGGGCAGGTTTTTTTCATGTTTAACTTTTAAAAGACGAGTCCTTAATAGGAGAGTGTAAAGGCAGGAGTACTAACATTGAGAAGCGCTTGAATCTGCTAACGATGCAATCGTAGACGGCACGGCGTCGTGTGCTTTCTTACAAAATGAATTTTTCCGCCAATTTTTAATGAATTGATCTAAAAGTTTCCAGAAATGTTCCTTCAATAGTAAGGAACAAATGTCCCACTGGAAGTTATTTCAACTCTAAAGTTTCCTCGATTCCTTTCTTCGCCGAAGCTAAAAAGGCGTGCTTACCGTCAGGTCTCCATTTGCAATTAATTATTATTGAATAGTTGGCATTTTTGACTCTTTTCTTCATCTTGTAGGCATCGCTAGGGTATAATGTGTATGTGAAACAAATTTCAAAAAATTTCAATGATATTTGTCTGAGTGGAGACAATTTAGGTTTTGAAAAATAATTGAATTTGGCGAAATTTTTTCATCCCTTTTCCAATTATATTATTAAAAATATACATCGGAAAGAAAAACAATAAATAGAAAAAAGTTCCGTCTTTTTATTCTCTACAAGCGCATATTCTTTTCAATTGAATTTTTTTCCCCCTTAAACTTTGGATATCATAAGACGTTTGGACAATAGTTTTTCGCGTTTTCTAGCTTTCATCCCCTTACTTTACCCGGACCCTCTATTTACGATTATATTCTCAAACTCCCCAAACTGTTAAGGATTTTTTCAACCTTTTAGCATTCTTAATTGAGGAATAGGTCAGGAAATAGATAGGAAATAGGTAAGTTGAAAGACAAAGGACCCAAGATCGAGCAACTTCGAATTCAGTGATATGTAGTGTCATTGCACACTGAAAGGAGAAGGGTGCACAGGTAGCCATAGAGGAAAAGACGATCGCCCGCCCTTACGTATTGGTCTCAGGTAGTGTGGGCGAATTTATGATTACCCCGCCGTAGATATGATCTTTAAAATTCTCCAGACATCTTCAATGTTTGTATTGTGTAACGCGAGCATTTTATGAAGAGACTAAAAATTCCCCAATACCCAAGTAGATCTTTTGCAATTTCAGATCTTTTCAGATATCTACTTGATAATTTTATTTATAGAATGCCGTAAATAATTATTATATGGGACGTGGATTTTCCTCACATTACGCATGATAATAGAATTAAATTTATTAATTTTATGGAATCACTGCCACGTTTCGAATAATAAACTGCGTTAAATCAAATAAGTATATGCTAATTACCAGGAAGACTAAAGGTACTTGTGCGAGAAATCAGTTGTACGCAAAACCAGGTTTTCTATTATTTAAAGATTCCAGACGATATTAATGTGGAAGGCATTTTCAATACTTATTTTAGCAGTGATTTTTGCTGTTCATTTTTTTTTACTATGGTTTCTTACAAAATTTTGGATTTGGATGAGTGTTAGTAACTAATGTCTTATTTTTTCGGAGAAGATGTGAAGACTGTTCACTCATTTTGAAACTTGGAAATACTGAAGTTGGAAGGCATGTTTCCCAACAAAAAATAAGCTATTATTGATTGAAATTCAAATTAGTTTAAATTGTTAAAAAAGGAGTGTAGGAAAAAATTCTAGCAGAAAAACTATTGTAAGGATACTTATTTCTTGTAATTTTTTTTTTTTCAAAAAAAAAAATTGGAGATATTTCCGAGATGAATCTAGGGGTGTCTTTACTTTTTTGAAAGGTCTTTTACATTTATTTATGATGAAGGCACAAGTCTGAAATCTCTGTGCTGTACGGTGCAACACCAATAAGTGAACTTGGAGAGGATACAAACAATGTGAAAACAAACTTTTTTGAATTATTGAAAATTGTTGTTATCAATAATACTTTAGAGTACGTCATGTTTCAGTAAGTAACTTTTAATAGTTTTCTCTTGCATCGACGTTGTTCATCTATTGCACTCTATACCGCCCGATAGATTTTAATATCCTCTCTTTGAGGATGCCAGTGAATAGCTTGTAGTTGGTGTTTAAACAAGCTATGAAACTGTAGTTCTTCGAACTTGACAAATCTACCGTCTTAGGGAGCAGTACCGTGCATCCTTCCACTAGCCGCTGCGGGATGGGTTGTTCTCCGTTTAAAAAAGTAGTAAATATACGAGCTATATGTTGGTGCGTAGAAGTGAACTTCTTTCACCAAAAGTTGTTGATTTTAGCTGGCCCTGGCGCTAAAAAGTTCTTAGTTATAGCGAAAATTTGCTTCACTTCTTCAGCACTAATTAGTGTACACTCTTCCTCTGGACCTTGCAATATTTGCCTTTGGAAAAAGTTACGAAAGAGTGATGTATCTGAACCGTCTTCATCTAGCTGATTGGTATCTCCATATACTTGCACCCAGAAGAGTTGAATTTCTTCTCGACTAGGCGCATTTTCAACCTCACATGGTGTTTTATTGAACAGACAGAAAGGATGAGTAGAAAAGGTGGAATTTTCATGAATCCACTTTACTCGCCGTTCAAGGCGCTCTTTGGCTGTTGAAAGAGATCTTATTTTTTGCGTCCAGTGCTGCTTTATGGTCAACACTTTGCACCTGTTCAGCGTGTGATTTGCTTTCCTCAGGTTTCGAGAAAGTGCCCTATCTTTTGGAGTGAATCTTTTATTTGATGTCATATAGCTAATCACGGACTGAATCTTTGATGCATGCCGTCTCGCCGTTTTAATTTTACACTGAAGCTGTGCAATACGCTCCCGAGTCTTACTCAGGCGTACTGAAGTATCATTACTTTTATCGTCGCTAATCTGGGAGACCGCCTTCTCGTAAACTACACAGTTCTGATTCAAGACATTAACATCTTCGGGGAGCAAATCGGGGAGAGCATTATTAGCTTCAGATAATTTGTGGATCCTGAGAAAGACTTTTTGGTGGATAGATCTTCTACTTCTCACGTTGGCATTATCGGCTATCTGTGAAGGTGGTTTTGCTGGAACGGGTGGTATGTTCGCTGGAGGATATTGCTCTTCTCCTTGCCGATAAAGAGCTTCATATGCCATGATAAAGTATACACAAAACAATATACCCCAAGGGAGCAGCAATCTCCCCATTGATTCCGATCGAGTTCCAGCCCCGGTGGTCAGTACCGGTTCCATGGATTTTGGGGGGAGCCAAACATACTGGGAAAGGAGCCTCTGTGAGGAGTTAGGAGGTCCTTTGGACATCACAGAAGGAAAAGGTTGGCGTGATCAGTCTCTTCTCTGATGTATGTGGGAGGTCTTTGAGTCGGCTCAAGAGCTTTAGCGACTCTAAGAGCAATATGTGGCTTCCAGTGCGGAAGGGAATCAGAGATGCGGCAAAGCTGCTTAACGATATGGCATCGGAATAGAATGTGTCAAGACCGAGTTTCGGATGATCAAAAGCTGTTACTAGGACACAATTGTCAAACGGGTGCAGCAGATCAAAAAAAGAGTAAGGCCTGGAGTAATGACCTGAAAAGGGGTGTAAACTGCAGAAGAAGCCGGGAAAACACTCGCTTCCACACGTGGGAAGAGGCCGAAAGATCACACATTGAGCCCCTCTGAGTCTGCTAACACCACGGCCCAGGACGAAAAAGTTGAAGTCCCGGAACAACGTTCCGTATACTTCAACCCCTAAATCAGAAGAAAGGAGGACGAAAGTGGAAACGAAAAGCATCGTTCCACACAAGAAGGTGAAAAAGAGGCAGCTAGACCCGAGGCGGTTATCATAAAACCGACCGAGGGTTCAAGCCACGCAGAGGTCCTAAAGGACCTCAAACAAAAGGTGAAACCCGACACCCTTGGCGCTAACGTAAGGGGTTTCAGGGAAACAAGGAAAGGAGAGGTACTCGTGGAGGTCGAGCCTACAACGGAGGGCAGATCAATGTTCTCCGCTGCCATCAGAACAGATGTTGGAGCAAGGAGTTGTGTTCAGGAGCTGGTCCCCCGCACTGAGGTCGAGGTACTGGACCTGGACACAACCGCGGATGCGGAGGAGGTTGATGCAACCGTTAGACGGTTAGACCTCAAGGTGGGGAGGGTGTCCTGTCGCTTACGCAAGAAAATGGAGGCCATTCGGTGCCGAAAATCTGGGTGCTACTCCAATGGACAAGAGAATAAAAGATGTGTCGTCTCCTTCGATGTGGACGGAAGCATGAAGACGGAAAAAGAAAGCTGATAAGGCTGAAAAGCAGACGCATGTTGAGGGGCAAGTAAAAATCATTAAGAAAAGAGAGGACAATGAAAACAAGACCAGAAGCGATTATCATCAAACCCGCTAAAGGAAAAACCTATGCACAGGTCCTATGTGAAATCCGGGGAAATGTTAAGCCGGAGAATGCAAACACGAGTATAAAGGCCATTCGCCAGACAAGAGATGGATTTTTCCTACTGGAGCTGGGAAGAGATTAAAAAAATCAGACGGATTTTATGGAAGCCCTTAGAAGTGCGTTGGGAGATCAGGTCACGGTTTTAAATAAGGTACCGCGGATGTCTATAGAAATTAGAGACTTGGACAGCCTGGCAACTGAAGAAAAAGTGAGAGAGGCATTGACGTGATATTCCTGGATCAGCAAAAGGCTAGGCGTTTAGGGAGGCCTTTGACCGAGCTAAAAGAACCGAGAGGCGATGATTAACATCCTTCAAGGAAATATGCATAGGAGTAAATTGTGGCCGGCGATTTCAATGCCAGGGCAGTAGAATGGGGAATGCCTAAGTCAGACTCGCGTGGAAGGCGCATAATGGACATAGCAGCAAGACGAGGGCTGTTGGGCATGAACATAGGAAATACAACAACATTCAGACGGGCTGGAAACGTCGGAAAGATTCCGGATATAACCTTAGCAAACGAAGGAATAGCTTCTCTTATGCAGAACTGGAAGTTTCTGGAGGACTACACCGGTAGTGAACACCAGTACATATTCTTCAATATGGGGGGTAGCTCAAAAACCAGGTTACAACCTCAAAAGGCCAAAAAGTGGAACGTGTCAAAACTGGATGTCGAGAAACTACACCTGACGATAGTCAAAGGGAAAAACAGAGTACTGGAGGGAGCTAGCATGGATGCGGAAGAATTAGTGGAATCTACCATGCGGCTTATATGCCAGGCATGTGATGCCTCGATGAGTTGCAAGAAAAGGCAAAGGAATAGATCCTTTGCCTATTGATGGAATCCAGAAATCGCAGAGCTTCGAAAAGAATGCCTAAAATGCAGAAGAAAGGTCACTAAGAAAAGGCAAAGAAAGACGAACCTGGCCGCAACCATCATGGAATTTAAGGCAGCCAAGAAACTGCTAAGGATGGCTATCAAGATAAGCAAGAAGCAGAGCTGGAGTACATTGCGCCAGGAAGTGTATAGTGAGCCGTGGGGCTTATGGTATAAAATAGTTACTCAAAAGCTTAGAGCACTGTCAGCTTGCGAGTTAATGACAGACAAAACCATGGAGAATATAGTTGATGCGCTCTTCCCAACCCATCCGATCAGAGAGGACACATATAGAACCCCAATAAAAGAGATTCCACTCTTCGATGAGAAGGAACTTAGGACAGCCGTGACTTCTCCATAAAATATAAAAGCTCCAGGAACGGATGGAATTCCAGCAGAAGCACTAAAAGCAATAGCTGGCACGTGCCCGCTGATCTTATTGAGCATGCCGAACAGCTGTTTTACTGGCAACTTTTTACGTTGAAAATGCCTTTAACTTGGCCAGATGGGCGGAAATGATTAAAGCTCTGGAAGGCTTCAAAGCACCAGAGTATCTGATGTGTGTACTGAAAAGCTATCTATCTGATAGAGTGCTGATCTATGACACTACTGAAGGAAACAGAAGAAAGCTGATTACGGCCGGAGCAGCCCAGGGCTCGATTCTTGGTCCAGACCTTTGGAATGTGTCCGATGATGGAATCCTGAGAATGGAGATGCCGGTCGACACATACCTTACGGGGTACGCGGACGACATCCTAGCGGTGATCGTTGCAAGAACCACAGAGGAACTGCAGTGGAAACTCAAGCTGGTCATGCGCCGAGTGATCGGCTGGATGAAAGACTATGGGCTAGAGCTTGCTGCGGAAAAAACTGAGCTGGTACTAATAACAAAGAAGCATATACCCACGAAAATAACGATGCAGGTAGGACCGGCGACAGTTACTACCAAGAAAACTATACAGCACCTCGGAATTCGAATGGACAACAAGCTCTCCTTCTGGAAGCAGATAAGTCAGGCAGCAGATAAAGCAGCAGGAGTGACGACTGCTCTTAGCAGACTTATGGCCAATGTGCACGGCCCGAGAACGAGCAAACTAATACTTTTAATGACAGTGACACAGTCCATCATGCTGTATGGAGCAGAGATATGGGCACATGAGCTAAGTCAGAAAAAGTATAGAAGAATGGCAGCGGTACAACAGAGAGGAGCGCTCAGTATAGCGAGCTCCTATTGCATGGTATGAGAACCAGCAATACTAGTGATCGCAGGGGTGCCACCGATTGACCTTTTGGCCCAGGAGAAAAAGCTGGTATTTGAAAGAACAGCAGAAGTGTGCAAGCGCATTGTCAAAGACGAAGCCAGAGATCTTTCAATGGTTGCGGATAGGGGAACGCCTCCCAGATATGGGTGGTACCGGGGAAATCGCATACCCGGGGCGGACAAAAACCAGCTAGGGAAAGGAACCCCGAATTAAAACCAATCATTAGTAGGTATGTTAAAAACAATATACCCCAAGGGAGTAGCAATCTCTCCACTGATTCCGCCCGGGTTCCAGCCCCGGTGGTCAGTGCCGGTCCCATGGATTTGGGGGGGGGGGCAAACATACTTGGACGGGAGCGTCTACGAGGAGGAGGGTGGTCCTTTGGACGTGACAGAGGAGGTGGAAGTGTCCGTCAACAAGATGGACATTGCAGAAATGGATGCCAAACTCTTAGAGACGTATGGTCTCCTTGAAGAGTTACGAGACACCATGAAAGAAATGGTGGAATTCAGCAGGACGAAGAGGAATATGTGGCTGCCAATTAGAGATGGGCTGGAACGAGCGGAGCGACTCGTGAACGAACTATGCGATCACTCTATGACGGCCGAAGGACTTCATAGGGATTTCATCGTGTATGTTGGACGAACTGCCCGAACGAGAGCGATGACCCGTAAGGAGAAGGCAACGAAGAACACAGACGAAAGCTGCACTCAGACTGACGAAGCCGTGACAGCTTCCACTCTCCGTGATAGGAAGCGGGAGGGGGAGACCACCCTGAGTCCAGTAGAGAAGAGTCCTTTCAAGCCGAGGAGCAAAAGGCCGAGGACCCGTCCTGCTGCAGTGACGACCTCAACACCTAAGAAGGACGAGGAAGGGATGCCTTCACAGGCAACCCAAGCTACGAAGAAGAAGGAGAGAAAGGGGCGAGCTAGACCCGAGGCGGTTATTAAAAAACCTGCCGAAGGTTTAAGCTACACAGAGGTCCTCACGGACCTTCAACGTAAGGTGAAACCTGACACCCTTGGTGTTGAAATTGAAGGTGTCAGAGAAACCAGGAACGGCAAGGTCCTTGTGGAAGTAGGACCTGCAGCGGACGGCAGATTTAAGCTATTCGCTGCCATTAGAGAGGCCATCGGTAAAGGAGGTAGTGTGAGGAAGCTTGTTCCTCACGCTGAGGTCGAAGTCTTAGACCTCGACACCACAACTGTTGCGGAGGAGGTTGAGGCTGCGGTCAGGAAATGCCTGGGAGCAGAATCGCCTGAACTGATACGAGTCACACTCACAAAAAGGGCCTTCTGTGAAACACTGAAAGCATTCGTGGGAGTGACAGAAGAACAGGCGCAGAAAATACTACACGCAGGACCCCTGAAGGTGAGGTGGGTGTCCTGCCGTGTACACAGGAAGGCGGATGCAATAAGGTGTTACCGCTACCTAGGCTTCGGCCACATGGCAGCGAACTGCGAAGGTCCAGATAGGACTCATTCATGCTTTCCATGCGGCAAAGAGGGGCATGAAGCTGCAGTATGCGAAAGCACACCGCAGTGCTTCCTCTGCGCTGCAAATGACGATAAGCCCCGGACAGATTATCGCCCGGGGACAAGGAGTTGCTTGGCGTTCAAAGAGGCAGCCTCGCTGAGGAAGCCTCTTGGACGTGCAAGCTAACATCGTAGCTGGCCAGGTCCGACAAGAAGCCCAGTTAACTAGGAGAAGCCCAATCTGGGAGAAAGGATAAAGACCGAAGCACGGCCAAAAAAAACGGCACCCCTGAAGTAATGCGAAAGCGGTTCCGGGGGGAATCAAGCCAAGGAGAAAGGGTGGTGGTTTTTAGTCGGTGGTTGATAACATCACTATAATGATATGAGGATTTGTATAATTTTAAAAGTTTTAGCAACAAAACGATGTTTATTGGGTACAAAAGAAACGGTGACTTGTGTAGTTTATTGGGCCCTTATAACTCAAACCTCATTTAGTGAGTCAAACAATAACCATTGATAGCATAGTGAATACAACATAATTTACCTTCATTCTATTGAATCATTTGAAAGCGTCTCCTAACTAGACTTAGGTTTTCTGACAATTAAATAAGCCTAATATTGAGGGCCCAATAAGAACCGATTTTTATTTAATTTCATCGGACCCGATAAAGATCATTTGAACACTTTCTGATATTCTTCGGGTCGATGAGATAATCGTCTTTTTTGCATTTAAATCGATAAATAATATCTTTCTGAGTAATATGACGAAACATGTGACCACAATATGAAATATTCTGTGCGCGGAAGGGAAAATGGATAATGTGACGCTTATTGGGTTTGCTTATTTAACTTCAACAAATAATACCAAAAACGTAACGCAGAATTCTGAAACATTTTGACTGAAAACAATGAAAGCTCGCGGATCTATTCATGGTCTTAACTTATCCCATAATTAATAGTATGAGTAATTGGATAGCTTTAAAGTCTTGAGCAATCACACGATGTTCATTGGGTACCAAAAAATAAGGTCTAATGTATTTTATTTTGGGTCCTCATAAATTAAACCTCGTTTAGTGCGTGAAACAATAACTATCGACAGAATAGTGAATACGACATGAATTACTATCATTCTTTTGAATCGCTTAAAAGATTTCCCTAACTATACTTAGGTTTTCTGACAGCTAAATAGGCCTAATACTAAGGACAAAATAATAATACCCGCTTTTGATCTAATTTAATCAGACCCGATAAGCATAATTTTAATGCTTTCCTATATTTTTCGGCTCGGTGAGATTATCTTACCTTCTGCATTTAAGTCGATACAGAATTTTGACCATAAAATGAAATATTCTGTGCGTGGGAAAGAAAATGGATAAAATGATGCTTATTAGGTCCATTTATTCAACTGCAACAAATGATACCAAAAACGTAACGCAGAACTCTGAAACTTTTTTACTGAACAGAATGAAAGCTAGCGGGTCTAATCGTCGTCTTAACTTATCACATGATTAATAATATGAGGATTTGAATAACGTCAAAGTTTTGAGCAATAAAACAGTGTTCATTAAGTACAAAAAAAGACATCTAGTGTAGTTTATTTGGTACTCATAAATTAAACCACATTTAGTGCGTGAAACAATAACTATCGACAGCACAGTGAATACGAAATAAATTACTTGTACTTCTTTGAATCATTTAAAACAATTGCCTAACTAGAGTTAGGTTTCCTGACAGATAAAAAAGAATAATTTTAAAGACCCAATAAGAACCGCTTTTTATCTGATTTCATCGGACCCGATAAAGGCCATTTGACCATTGAACACTTTCTGCATTTAAATCAATGAAAAACATCCTTCTGATACCAAAAAGTGAATGCAGAATTTCGAAAATCTGAATGAGATCAAAATTATGACGTTCCAATAAAGAGGTTATAAAAGTATGGGGATTTGAAAAACCACCAGCATAGTAAAAAAGCCAGTACCCTGATATTAATTAGTCAAATTGTAGATATTTGTGCATCGAATTTGGGCCCGATAGGATTCTATATATACCTCATGCAATGTTAAGGCTGAATGACGGTCATATACATCATATTTCTTACTAGCCTAGTTGGTTTTGAAAACCCTAGACTTTCATAAGCTCTCAATAAAAACGCGATAATTTAAATAGCGTAAAAACACAGTGTTATAAACCTCAAATTGAATTGCATCCTCATTAAGGCCTGCTGTAATCTTCATCGCCAATACATTATTAATATCGTTCTATTATGTTGAAAGAATGGTCTCTATCAAGATCTGATTGAAAGTTAGCTGTGGAAATCAGTGTATAATTGCATTTTTTTTTATAACACGTCGAACGGGTTTACGCAACCACTAGTAGTGAGCAGACTTATTGTAACATTAAAACATGCAGTTTCTGGCCAGGTTCTTCATAAATACCCTACACTTGTGCACAACATAAGTCCTACTTATTAGACTGGATTGATTAGGCTGTAATTTCTAACCGAACCTTTCACTAGATTTGAATACGTGTATTCAAGTATTAGTGTGACGGTTTTCTAGAATTAGATCATCTCCCAGTCTGTTTGACACTGTTTGATTTATCGAAAAGTACGCAATTTTTCACGTTTCCAGAGCTACAGGGTAGGCACGAAGTAGAATCCTGATCGAAAATTTTGTTCTTGCCTTAATATAGGGCCACATGGGGATCAAATGCAACAAATAAAGGGTTTGTTGCTTACTATGTCTCACTCCCTGTAAATATTTATTTAAAGGTCACCAGGTGTTTACGAAATCCAGAATTTGATCAAAGAACCTGGCTAATGGCACAGCCTTCTTTTTTTCTTGACAGGTTTAAGTCGATGATTTTAAAGAAGTATATATAGGTTTATATCGGGTACAATGTAAGTATGTAAATGCATATATACGGTACCACAACTGAGTCGCTCTTCGTCAATAATGATAGGGAAATCAAATTGTTTTGAAAGCCTAATATTTTAAAACCAAACCAGGATAGTGCCGAAGTTTGCTCTCTATCATGCTCTCTACGATGATTATTTCTAAATCTTCAGGCCTTCTTACTAGCTCGGTTTATTTTGTAAATCCCAAATTTGACAAGCACCTGGTGCAGCTATAAGTTATTGCATTAATGATTCTGCAACATTGCGTGTTGTTGCGAAGGTACTCACAGGAAATGATACAAACTACCCGATGTAGACCTTTGCACCTCCAATTTGGATCCGATAAGAACCTATATATACCTCATGCCAATATGCCAGTTGAGACACGATCATATACATCATGTTTCTTACTTGCCTAAGCAAAACGCAGTAACTTAAATAGAGTAAGAACAAAGTTTTATAGACAAAATATGTTAAAATGTTGTGAATGAATTGTTTTAAGAAAACAATTTCATACAAAGAAATGTTTTTGAAAAAATTTCATTCATACGAATTATGTCAAAAAAATTTTGCAGAAAAAAAACTTCTTTCAATCAATTTTTGAATAACATTTTTGAAAGAAACAAATTTTCGAATAAAATTTTTGAAAAAAGTTTTTAAAAAAATTGTTGGAATAAATTTATTTTGAGAAAAATGAAAAAACAAAGAATTTTTGAAAAAATGTTCCATTGGAAATTTTTTTTTTCAATTTTCACGAAAAACTGTATTGAAACATAAATTTTGTTGAACAATTTTCTTGGATAAAAGTTTACAAAGAAATTGTTGAACAAAAAAGTTTTGAAAAAAGAAATTGTTGACAAAATAAATTTGTTGCAAAACTTTTTGGAAAAAATTTTTCAACCAAATTTTTAATTTATCAAAATAGTTAATTAATTGAAAGGATTTAAAATTAATTGAGGTAATTAATTTTTATTTTTATTTTTAAAAATAGTACACTCATGTTTCAAGTGAATCAATGAATTGTCAAGTTTCGTTTCTGAATCAAATTTAGGAAAATGCTTCAAGACCCATTTATGAGACTGCTTCTGTGCGCTCACAGCAGAATGTTATTGTTACGAAGGGTCGAACCATTCATAAATTTGTGCTGCCAATGATAACAGAGTAAAGGATCCTCTTACTCTTATAGTTTCTGAAGAGGATCATTCAGTAGTGCTATCCTGCTGTGACATCGCACTAGCACTTTAATCTATAGAACTGGTAGGTAATCTATAGGCTGGTGTAGGTAGAAGATAAATATTACCCATGTTCAATGTAATCTGTTTACTCTTACCTGCTCTGATGGGTAAACAGAGAATATTACCGTGAGTTAAGGGTAACTGTCATTGTTTTTTGCAATGACTCAACATCTTTGTCTTTACTGGTGAAAAAGGCGAGTGTTCAGATTCGCAATATGTATAACTTTTTCAATTATTTGTTTTCACGGGCAATTTAACCATAAATTTTGCAAATATAGCTCTTTGTGACAATAAATGTGACAGGTCTCAAGAGTCGCCACGGTCTTTAAAGTAGAAGGTATTCTCTCTGGTTTGGGATTTCGATGATTCATTATAATCGGACCTCTCCTTTTACCATATTAGATAGTGAACGAGATCCGACGGAATTTAAAATGATCAATTCGGAGCCTCTCTGTCTCTCGCATGAGATAGACAGAGAGGGTTTGCTTGTTTCGAAACGCTGAGTATGACTTGTCGTTCAAAAGCAACGGACGCTCTCTGTCTACTTCATACAATAAAAAGAAATGATTCGAAAGGATTGTTTCGAATTTGATCATACCTCGTTGTGTTTGGTATATCGCAGAAGGAGAGGTCCGATCGTAATGAGGCATCCTGATATGAAAATGTAAAGTTCACGTCGAAAAATTTGCAAACAAAGATGAACAAAATCAAGATGACATCACCTTGTCAGGAAATTTATTCTTAGAGGCATCTCTGGTTTCGTCCAATATGGCAAAAAAGAAACTATTCTGCTCCCTAATAGTTCTGAACGTTCCTGGAACGTTCTGCGGGAACTTTCGGACCGTTCCCGAAACGTGTAAAACGTCCGCCGTTTGTGAACATTCTACTGGAACCACTGATATGTATAAGACACTGGATACAGGATTCAATGGAAAACGCGTGTGTCTACTTAAAAGCGCCCGAACCGCCATTTTTAATGGATGTTTTGGTTTGGGACCACTCGGGACAGTTCGGGATATGCGGGAGATTCAAAGGTGGTATGGAAGAGATCTCAAAAATATGAATAAAAGCCATGTAAAATTTCGTTTATTGTTAATGAGTGGATGGAATAAAACTGGAAAATTAACAAAAAGTAATAAAACGTAATTATAATAATAAAAATATTTGAAGGGTACAAAAAAAAAGAAATGCCGATGGGACTTGAAATTGGTGGAATGCACATTTTGTAAACACGTGGTTCAGAATATTTATTTTTCTTTCTGTTGAAAGATACAATAAAACTTTTAGGTTTTTACAAGTGAAGAATATAATAATTGTAATATCCTAAAAATCTGTATGCATTAGAATTGTGAAACACTTATTGGAACCTTTAAAGGCTACATATTTTTACAAAATAATTTTTCTGCAGATAAAAAAAGTGGTGTGAAATTGTAAGGATGGCTAATAGATATTCTAATTACAAAATGATATAAATTATAAATTATAAATCATTATTAAGGTCCTACATCAATTTTCATACTTCATAATAATAAAAAAGAGGAAAAAGAATGAAAATCGTGTAGCATGTGCGTTAGTTAAATAATTAGTAATATTAATATTATGCCAGTAATATTATGCTATTCATGAATACGGACATTGAGTTAATGTTCATTAAAAATGAATATAGCAAAAAGTATGAAGTATAAATGTATAAGATAAAAATATATATTGTAAGAAGGACATTTACAATAGGAGAAAATCCTATTCACTTGAATGTAAAAAAGGCATCATTACTCTTATCTTATCAAGTCTTCCAGTTGTTAAGGCAAAAGCATTTTGTGCAGCTGAAAAAAAATAAACGCATAAAATTATAATTACATGCTACAAATGGAGATAACGAAGTATGAATGAAGGTTCTATAAGAAATTTAGCGGCAAAAATACTGAAAGAAATCAATAAAGTTTATCTTTGTCCTTTGAACTTGTTTACATTTAAGTGACGAGGATTTTCTCCTATTATAAATGTCCTTTTTACAATATATATTTTTATGATATACTGGGTGTTTTTTTTTAACTTGAGACATCGAAAATATCCGTAATAAAAACTTTTTATTTTCGAGAGTGAAAAGCGCCTTTGAACAAATGTACCCCACCCCGGCCCCCAGGAGGCAGGAAGGGGACTTGGCAATTTTAAATGGGAACCCTAATTTTTGATTACAGTTTCAGATTCTTCTTTATGAAATACGTAAGTTTTATTCGAATTTTTTTTTTTTTTTTTTTTTTGATTTGCGGAAAAAACCCTCACCTCTCTGCCTTCTGGGGGGGGGGGGGTGGATTTGTTCAAAATCGCTTTTCCCCCTCGAAAATAAAAGTTTTTTTATCACGGATATTTTTCTTGTAGGATGCGTATGTTTTGAAATATTTCGATGTCTCAAGTTAAATAGAAAAACCCAGTATATTTTTTAGGGTCGTCCAAAAATGCTTTGAAATTTTTTTTTTTCACTTTCGAGGGCAAGACACTCCCCCAAAAGTTTCCATTTCCGTAGAAAGAAAATCTGTAATTTTTTTTCGAAATTCAAATATTAACACGTGCCACCGGGCACTCCAAAATCCCATTTAATTAACATGGGGAAATTTTGGATTTTCGAAAAATTGAACTCATACTTCAGGGTATGATCGAAACGTGCACAGTCTTTTAGAGATTGAAGAAAGTTGTCCACGAAATGAAACCGAACTTATAACTTTTATTTTTACCCTCCCCCCCCCTCCCCAGCACCACAAATATGATCAAAAAATAAAAAAACTGCGTCTTTACGTATTATTGTTAATTTTCAGCAATTTCTGTCATATTTTTCGATACAAATCATTACCAATGAACAATTTGCATATCTACCATAAATTTTTAAACAATTTTTCATTGATTAAATAAATGTAACTTATTTAAACAATTATTTATTCCCAAAAAATGTAAAAAATAATCGTATTTTCTGAATTAAAAATAATAATGGGTCATTGTTTGGAGAATTAAATTTTTATGAAAGCATTATGTAATTATATAAACAAATTAATTATTGCTTATTTTCAAATTTTCTAAAAATTGAGTCAGAAATGTCAACTTTTTCATCAAATTGGTATCCTATGCTACATTTTGTTGAATAATTACATAATTTTGATACATTTCTCGTAATGTTTAACAAATTTCTATTTTTTTAAACCATTTTTATTTTCTCAAGCAGTTTTCTTTTGATAACTTTAAAAAAATAATATTAAATAGAATACATACAATTATTTGTATGACTGTGCAGTATATAGAATGAATATATTAACTACTCTTTAATTGTTTTAAAAAGTATAATTTCTTTATACGATTACCTCCATTTTTAAAAAGCCTTCAAGCGGCAAATTTGAAACAAATTCAACGCTGCATATGTGAATTACAGAAATAATTAGAAAACAGTCTTATAAATAATCGTATAAAGCTAAAACACAGATTAGCAACACGTTTCAATATTTCTGACGAGTATGAAAATGTAAAAAAAGCAATCTGTCACAAAATTTGTATTACTTTTTTAAAACATATTCAGGTAATGATAATCTTTTATCCTATACACACTGCCGATTGGTGAAGGAACAAAGAAAATTTCAAAATTGGCTTGTATTATGCTTTTTATTATTCAAATGTTTATGAATGAATTGTACTAATTGTACAAAGTTGGCTAAAGTAATGTTTTCAATACTTCAATTATTATAAATTACCTAAAATACAGTACTTCGTCCTCAAAAATGTTGTTCAAAGAAAATGTTGAAACTTGAATCATAATTTTTATTAGTGAATGTACTTTTTTATAACATAATCATGATAAAGATAGTGTCAATGTGAAAAATGCAATAATAAATATACTTTTATCATTTAAATTGTATTATAGCTTTTATGATTTATTTAATATTACGCCAAAATATATGTTAATCATCCATACTCAATTTGAAGGACATTTGTAAAACAAAAAACAATAATTAATTGTTTGAACAAAAACATGAAGCTTTTAGCAGCTGATCTGATCGATTCTACATTAAATAACTAGAAGATTTATTTAGGGGATAGTGGCTATCACTGTGTCGCTGCAGACAGTGGTTCTTTTTATATATTTGAGATGCACGTAAATCAATTTTCTTCGAAATTTGAGGTGGAATAAAATATATGTCAACATACTATGTTCAAAATCGTGAGCTATTTAAATCCATCAGGGATTATGTTGAAAAAATTACGTTGACTTTATCAATTATTTGTACTAAAATAGGTGGTTTTAAAAATATGTAGACTTATAATTATCATTGCTAAGGATCTCAACTGAAACATCTGATGACATAGAATGTTCAAAATTTCATAAATTAATTATTATGAAGTTATTTGAGAATTCGCATGCCATTGCCTATGGGTTAAAACATTTGAAAAGCCTCGTCGAATCATATTCTGCTTTTTCATCGCTTGGGGATTGTGTACACTTTTTCTTGTATTTCAATCAAAAATAACTTCATTCATATAGTGCAAAATGAATTATGGTGATTGGTTCACTGCGGCCAGATGACTTTACAAAGAATAACTTATTTTATCACAAAAATATTAAATTTGTAAAATCAACTGTACAAAATCCTGCATGGCCTTATGTTTTTCTACATAAAAGTCTTTGCCCTGATGTTTCAGTCTGCAGCAGTCTGAAGGAGGCCCTGCATAAACCTTTTTGGACATTTGATGTTTTACCAACAGAGATTCCTGATGTTCGCATCATTGGCACCTATCAGTATATGGGTCGTTTAACGCTAGTAGCAAGAGGCGAATGGATCATTGGATGGCTAGACTATAATAATATTCGCCCAATATATAATGAACGAAGCCAAATAATTTGTAAAAATATACACACTGGGGCGACCCCGGCATTTGATGATAGTGATCCGTTCATCATGAAATTAGGTGTATACGGACAATTGCCGGCAGGAACACCACATGGCTCTGAGATTGTGCTACCAAGACTCTCTATTAACCAAAGCGTACACCCAGGCTTTTACGGATATTGATAACATAAGATTTAAAAAAAAACGTCCAATATGAGAAAACGCGCAAGCTCTATCGCACTGAGCCGAATTATAACAAATAATAGATACCACAGCTATCATTATTCCTTATGAAAAGAGCGTTTACTTCTTGATGGATATGTTTGAAGTTAACTTGACCAATACGTAAAATACCTAACAATCCACGCATTCAATTCTTACATCCTAAGACATTTCTATGTCATCAAAAACTGAAGTCAATCTTACCCCCGCATGCGGTGCAAGACCGATGAAATGCAGCTGGTCAGGAATAATTTTTTCATTTCAAAATTGATTGAACAGAAGATAAGCTTCTGTCCTCTTCTCAGACCAATAGGCAAAGGGACTTAGAACTGTTTACTACAGATCAGTTCTTCTGTGAAAATCCAGCGGGTAACACGCAGAGGTAAAGACACTAAGGTGTAAAGACTTTAAATTACAGTTAGTGTTTTAATTCCGAAAGTTTCAGTATTCAATTACAGTTTTTTTGGTACTATTTATGCAAATATAGTTTCCATATTTATATTCACATATATCAGTTATTTTTTATACCTTTTATATCGTACGTGATTATTTTCTCGCATTAGTATCAACAACATACAATAATGTGGGGTTAAAAATGAAGAAAAAATAGAATAATTTCAGTTCTTATTAACTCCTTGTACATAGATCAATGAATGTTAACGTGAATAAACAATTATAGACTACTGACTACTGTTGCTAGAATAAACAAAGGGCTGAGAAAAATAATCGATACCTTATCATAAATACACAGAAACTGATAGACGTGAATAGACAAACGTTAAATTTTCTGAACTTGAGAAGAACGAATTATTAAGGAAGGTAGACGGAGATTTATATTCATTTACAAAGAGATATAAAAAGATAGGCATGAATTGACAGGGTATAATAATAGCGATTGTAGAGAAGACAGAATTAAAAGGAGGAAGTCACAAACATGGGGAAGCTATGTTTATTCAGAAATACACAGGGAACTGTTGTCAATAAACAAGGATTAGCTGAAGTAGAAAAGAGCGGATTAAGGAAGATGGGTAGAAAATTATAGTCATAAATGAATATTATAAGGGGCATTCTGTGGGATGAAAAAAATAAAAATATTGAGAATTTTTAGCGGTAAGCATTGCCATCTTATTAAGGGATAGATAAAGATAGATAGGCATAGCCGAAGGATATGCTGGTTTACACAAACTTGAATTGAGGAAAAAAGGAAGACACAATAAAAAAAGATTTACAATGATAAACAATTACAATAAATTGGGAGAGCGAAGAAAATATTGACAAAGATTGGTAGACGATTTTATATATTAAATATATTTAGGGACCGTGCACTCTCTCTGGAGATCACTGAGATCTGGAGATCACTGAATTTAATCCGCTACACGAATAATAGTTTGCCGATTTTTTTGCTCTTTGAAACTGAAGTACCAGGTTTGTTTATGCTGCGCGAATTTGAAGTTACAGATTATTCTGCTTAATTAATACGTTCGTAGTAATATATATAAGGGATACATTTTTAAGAGGGAATAAGTCAACCAAAAGGTCTGAAGCATGTTCATATTCTTTGAACTCGTTTTCATACTTTTCCGAATATTATAATTTTGGATGCGTTTTATAAAAGTACATGTAAGTTCCGCTACATACATTTACGTCGAGGGGTAGTTTTCGGGCTAAATTATTAAAAGGGTAAGTTTGAAAGAGGTGAGTATAGTATTTGAGGTTCTGAATCATCTTTACTTTGGTTTAATTTGTTTTTACACCTTTCGAACATTTTTTATCACGAGGGGTTGGCATGTATGGCTGAGAAGTAGTTTTAGGGACACGTATTATATGTCATTGAAGAGCAAAAAAGAGCAAAAAATCTCCCCTTATGGTTTTTCAGATTATAATAATTTTAATGAATTCACATAATTGGCGGCGAGTCCTTATCGTGCTAGCGCTGCCATCTTTTTCTCGGAAGCTTGAAAAGAAAAAAAAAACTTTTTTAGCCTAAAATTCGCAAAAAAATGAAAAAAATATGGCGTATTTCATTTTTCATTTTGCTTTGGCGGCGGCGCTGATTCGTTAGACTTCAGCAAATATTACTACTCTGCAAATAGGTTTCCCAATTTATGAGTATTGAAGATATAAACACAATTTTCAAATACGTTTTTATTTCACGTTTGCACAGTAAATTGAGTCAAAAATCTTCACTTTCTACGACTCTTGAAGCAAATATGACTGATAACGGAACGTGGCGTACAAATTATATTTTTTCAAGGCAAAGCAACAGATTGATGGAATACAAATATTTCAATAAAATAATTTTCTGCCCTCAAATCCATGTGACAAATAGGAGACAAATTTATTAGGGCGAATAAAAAAGCGTATAGAATATACTATTTAAAATCTCTTACGTAGAATATTTATTAATTACACGGCGACCACGAATTTCATGACAATCAGTTTCACCTGGCTGAAAAAATGAGGGTCGTTGGCAGCCTGGTGTTCGCTTGGGCTGTTCTCGTTAATTCTGTTGGTAAATATGTAATATTAAAAGATATAATATAATAAATAATAATAATAATAATTTATAGATATAATATAATTTTAAGTATTTTCTACGTTCTTATGCTTTTGCTGCGAAAGTATTTTGAGAAATAAGACTCATTTAGTATACCTGGATTCATTAAAGAATACACAATGTTTGCTTTTTCATGAATTCCAAAAATTGTATTTTATGTTACAAATATTTTTGGTACCTTTTATGCCAGAACAGCTAGACTATCATTTAATTGCACGGAACAATTATTCATTGTCTTGTAACTGACCACGAAAAAATTCAGCTTGAAGAAAATGACTTATTTTTTAAAACTGTGTTTCATAGTTTAACACTTTTTTAACAACTTTGAGGTAGTAATTAACCCCCTCACATCATGTCTGCTGCGGAAGAATTTCACTTCAGTGACCTGACACTTCTCCTTAATAATAAGGATAGGGAAATTTTCTAAAGAAGAGAAGTCGAAAGAAATGTCTCATGGCTCTTAGACTATAGAATAGGGTGGTCCAAAAATGCTTTGAAAATTCGTTTATTTTTTTCATTTTTTATGCATATCGCCCGGAAATTACTTTCCCATAATGTATTTCCCATAAGAAGAATAGACGTTTTTGTAAATTTTATTCAGGTGAATCGATTTGAAACTCAACATTTCTTTTCGCAGTTAGCCATACAATACGGATCTAAACTTTTTTTATTTCGCCCCCATAAGTCTATTTTATAGAGTTCCAAGAAAAACCTATGGGAAATTGTTTAAATCACATAAAATACTAATTTATACGGATATATACTGAATTAAATATTTTTCCTCTGTTGCTTATGTTTTTAAAATATTAATTTAAACAAAAATGCAAAGGGGATGTGTATGGAAATTTGAGAACAAATTTGAGAAGTAGTGGTAGTGGTAGTTTGAGAGTAGTGGTTAATAAGTTGTTGTAAATTAAATTTTAGTCACCTGTTGCGAAATATTTCAGTAATAATTTCTACCTAAAAACGTTTAGTTTTGACCTCCCTGATCATCCTGTATGGTACCAGATAACTTCTGGTACTGAGTAACCAGTGAACCTCACTGATTAAACCAGTGACGAAATTCCACTAAGTTCACCAGTGAAATCTCACTAATTGTCAGTGATACACATGTCGCCTCTTCAACCGGTGACATTCCGCTGGTTTATTTTGAGAGAATGACACCCTTACTTTGTATAATAAGTATATTAAATAACTTCAAACTTTATTTACATTAAAAAGTTTTTTCTGATTTTTCAGTTGGCCTCGGTATACTTGATGCCACACGTGCAGATTATAGGACATTTGTAGTTCTTCCAGGAGAGATTCCTTATCTTCGCATCGTGGGCGACCAAGAAGTCATGAACCCTTTAACGGTAGTAGCAAGAGGCGAATATATAATTGGATGGGACAACAATAATAACATTAGTCCAATATTCAATACAGAAAATAAAGTGATTGTAGTAAATATGAAGACAAGAGATTACCTGGAAATTAAGCGTGACCTTATTTGGAAATTAGGTGTATATTCAGATTTGCCACCACAAGTACGACGTACTAATGAGCTGGTGCTCTCAAGCCACCCTCCAAACCAAAGCACTTACCCAGGAATATACGGACATCAATATCGTATATAAACTAAAATGAGGTTGAGTACAGTGCTCGAAAAAGGTTTTCTGCAGTTTTCCTCGCCCTTGACCAAAAATTCAAGCAAATGGTAGCGCTTCTATTAAACATCCGGCTGCAGACGTAAGGGTATATTTTAGTCATTATAGATTTTCTATATGTGAGTTAAATATCCAACGAGAATGTACATTCGAGTATTAAAAATATCTTTCACGACGCAATAGTAAAGTCTAATGGTTCACTATTTGCCTTTTATATTTCAATCTAATTTCAGATGCAAAATAATATCATGCACTGAGGAAAACATACGACTAAATCAAATAAATATACAACAAACAAGTGCTTTTATTGATTGCCCTAATGGTTCAATGACTCTGAGAGAAAATGCTGTTGAATCAAAAGTACGCACTTTCGCGCTCGGTCAAAAGCAGATCTTTTTGATTGAAATGGATATACTACCGAATTCACAGCATCACTATCGTATTCACAGCATCACTGTCAAGCTGCAATAAATCATTATTGTTTAATTAAATATGCATTTGAATTAATAGCATCTGCTTTTGAACGAGCACGGAAGTACATACTTTAAATTGAACAGCATTTTTTCCAGTGTATAATTTTATTGAAGCATGTAGCTTAACACGGGAAGAGAGATTTAAAGATTTTTTTGAAATTACAAATGTGAATCTATTTTTTATTTTCTGTTGTACAGTATCAAAATTTAGTGTAATCATTTACCCTAATTGAATTCGTCTCTCAGTGATATTGCCTTGTTGAAATTGGAAAGTTTTGACATATTTCAAAAAAGGATCTTAATTTGGTTTTCATTTTTAATATTAGGTTTAATTTTTAATTCCAATTATGAAAGCGTTACATATATTGTCAAAAGAATCTTAAATGTTTAAACATTTGCAGCGAACATCATGTAGAATGACATTAGTCTTGTGGTTGGATGAAAGTAATTTGCAGCAGAGTGATACACATTTGATAAAGTTGATACAGATTTAGTATCAGAAATATTTTGCAGTGACAAGCAAATATCAGGCCTTTGACTCCCACCACTGACTTCCACACTTTTTTTCTTGACGATACAACTATTTGTATATTTCCTAAAAAAAAATTGCACTAATGCCTTGCGCGTTTAAACGTAAACATATTTTCAAACTTCGTTACTCGATTATTCAAAATCACATATCCGCCATCTTAAAAAAAAATATTTCAAAATATATTAGTATTTTGGAAACTGAACAATATTTTAAGGGATTTTAAAGGATTATAATTATTGTTTTTTGGATTTCAACAAATATCAGAGATTTAACAAGATTTGATATGCTTTCGAACCTTTTAGTGTATTGTAAAAGATTCCAAGGGATCTTAGAGAATTTCAGAAATTTTGAGAAGATTCATCTGACGCGAATGTATGGGACCTTCAAATCCTTTCAAGAATTGAATTTTTGTAATGGATTTCAAATGAGTACTTTAATAATTTTAGGAGTACGGGATATCAAGTTATATCTAGAGATTTTATAATATTCGAAGGATTTTAAAGATTATAGCGTATGTTCAGACATTTTGAGGAATTTAATAGTATTTTAAAAGGTTTTGTATGATGATAGAATTTCAACGGATTTCGTAAAAATTCAGAATATTTAAAAGATTTCTTTTAAATAATTTGAAAATTCAAGAAATTTTTACGGTATTTACAAAATTTCAAGAGACCTCAACTCATTTTACAATATTTAAGGGATTCTGAAGGGATTTTAAAGAATTTTGAGAGGCCTCATCAGATTTGATTACATTCTACGAGATTTTAGTAGATTTCAAATATTTCAATATTTTTCATGGAAGTTTGAAAGATCATATTACATGTTTTATGATGTTCTATGTGATTTCAATGGATTTTATCAATATCAAGAGATTTGAAACGATTTTAGAGAGTGTAGTGATGGAATGGAAAAGTTTTATTTCTATCTCATAACAATTCACATAACACATTTTAAAATTGTTTGACTTCTTTCACGCTTGAGACGATTGAAGGAAAATAAATAGAGATTTTTTTTTAAGCTGTTATTATTGATCACTACTCATTGTTTGAAGAAGTCGAGTTACGCATACAATATAATTTTATATAATATAATGTTTTAGAGGCATATATTTGATTTTTAGGACAATTTTTTATAACTTTTCTTCTAAATTGCAGCCGCTAAACAGATGAGGGTCCGTCCATAAACTACGGTGCCAATTTAACGGGTGTGAGGGGGGGAGGTTGATATCACGAGAAGTAACGTTACAAACTTAGATAACGCACAGTACGTTTCCTACAGATAAATTTTAATAAAATGGCTACAGTTCAATAATAACTAAGTAAGATTGAAAATCACTTCCATATCTCAGACTTCACACTCTTTCTCCCATTCCCCTTTTTTCCCATTTTTTCAAGGAATTCTTTTTTCCCCTGTTAAAAAAAAACTTGCCCTTTTTCTTGCTTTTTCTCTTAAATACGAACTGTATTGATAAATTCCAATAAGAAAATCCAACTATTTTTCGTTGAAAATTCTACTAATATAGGTTTACTTCGCAATTCAACTATTTTTGGTTGAAAGTTGAACTACTTTGTTAGAAATTCTTTTTTTTTGGTTGAAGATAAGAGTACATCTCTTTGGTTGCAAATTTAATTATTTCATTTTTAGAAAATTACTCTTCTTCGTTCAAAAATCATATTTTGGGTTGAATGTTAAACTCTTCAGTTGAACATTATTTTTTTGTTAGGTTTACATTTTTAATTGAAAATTGATCCTTTTTAGTTAAAAATTCATGTATTATGTAAGAAATTTGAATTTCTTGGTAGAAAATTAATGCTCATGGTTGAAGATTCATCTTTTTTGGTTGAAAATACCACGGCTGGTTGTAAAACAATCTGTTTTGGTTGAAGATTTAACTATTTCGTTGACAGTTCGTATCTGTTGATTGCATTCAACTGTTTTAGATTTAAATAAAAATCTGTTTTTGGTTGAAACATTAACTATTACATGCTTCGTCTCTTTAACGTCCGATAAGTACCATTCTTACCTTTTCTATCCTGTCATATTCTTTCTCCAGCAATCGGATTGTGCTGGTCCAGTATTTTCTCAATTCATTTTATGATCCTATAATGTAGCCTTTTTCAAGAGACGAGAACTTTTACACTTTTTAATAAATTATATTTTTTGTGCTCAACAAGTAATTAACATGACACTATATTATTCGGTCCTTCGAGCCTGATGAGGGTTTCAACAAGTGGATAACACTGTTTTTTGCAGGTCAAGTGACTGTTATGGAACAAAAATAAAAAATGTACCGGACCACTAGCGCCTCCTACAGTAGCTGATAAACTCTCTTATAATAAGATAACAAAATTTAAGGTTACTAGCAGATAAAAGAAACCTGTATTATTTCAAACTATGACGAGTACAGGAATTTCATGTTGGATCGATAACACAGCCTCACAAAAAAGTGGTCTGGTCGGCAGACCAGAGCATTGTATCCTTATGGATTTTGATCCGCTGAAACCGAATCGGATTCAGAAATATCAGATTGGCTCGTGTTTCAACCCTAACCTCAAAAAACACCAGCAAAAAGGTACTTTTTCACTAAATTCGAAAAAAAGCCACTTATGGACGCATCCTGGATCCAAAAAGACAATCCAAGATACTCAATTGAAAGTCTTTCGGTCTGCTCTCTGGTAACGCTGTGCTTACTCGGTACAATGAGAAAAATTTACATGATTAGGAAAAAAATTCCAAATTTTGGTCCGCAATATTGGATCCATTAATTTCAATTTTGAATAGATCAACTCGTAAAGAAACAGGTGAATTATTGCACGAAGATTTTCATACATTCAGCAATGTTTTAAACATCTAAAAGCTTTCCACTGATAAAAGTACATCAGAAACAAATATAAAATCCCAAGGGAACAAAACCGGGAAATGAGATTTTTCAAAAAGTCATTTTTATGGTTTTGAAATTATTCAGAATAAGAATCTATTTTCAAATAAAATTACTTTTGAAAAAATTCAATCATAAGTAGCTTTTAATTCTGCTGTTTATTTGTCCATCTTTTGATCTTCTTAAATTTTTATTGGATGTATTTTATGTATATGAAGCGCTGAAATATGCAACAAATTTGTTCAAGCTACATAAAAAAAATTGTAAAGAGAAAACTGAGTAGAAAAATTGATAAGGAAATGGCGCTACTGTAAGAAGGTACTTTCGTTTAATAGTCGAGAGTCCTATTTTGGATTCCATCATTAATACTTGAACCTTTTATAAGTATTAAAACTGTTACAATCAAAAAATTTTAATTATAAACTGGTATGAAATGAATTAATATCTGATTCTCCTAATTTATATACAAAATTTAAAAAATGAGTATTACAGGATCCCGTATTTAGTTTAAATTCATTATTTTAAAAATAGGCGCTTCATCCTAAATGATATCATATTCTCGGGGTTTTTTCCACACACTGTAACTTAAAAAAATGTATTCACATGTTGAATCTAATTCGCCGGGAACGCCTTACCGCGACTTTTTCAATTTTTCAAATTCTACAACGAACAATTTAGTTTAAATAAATCATCGAAAATTAAAAGTCACTTACGTTCATATTGAATGAAATTAATTTTGAACCAGAATTTTCTAACGACTTTATTCTTCTTACGAATCAAATTACAATTTTGAGTTAGATTTTTGGACCGCTTATGATAACTCAAATATAAGGAAATTACACATAAGCAATAACAATGCATTCTTGGTTAAAATAGGCTCATTAGTTTACGGGTTTTAGGAATACAAAAGCAGTCAGTAAACAAATATAACTTATAAGATTATGTAAAATAGATGTCATCTGTGTTTGTTGAATCCGTGTATTTGTAAAATATCAGTATGCCTTCGTAGGAGAAGAAAAGATTGAGAAAACACAAAAATCTAAGAAAAATAAGCTTTTTCTTTCAATCAATCTGACAAATACTAGAACAATTTGTGAGGATAAATAATATAGCGAATAATATAGATATTTCGAAATACCTTGTAGAATATTCAGTATAGTTAAACTGCAACCACGCATTTCTCGTCAGTCGCATATATCGGGAAAAAATTAGGGTAATTGGAACATTGATTATCTCTTCGTCGTTTCTCGTTAATTATATTTGTAAATATACACTGCCGTGCAAAATTTCCCGACCACCTCTTGCTTTTTAATGAGTCTTTTTTAATAAAAGTCCCTTAAAATATATATTTATTTAATTTTGATTTTCATTTGCCTACAGATAAGATGTTTTCACATTTTTTCAGCTTGATACCGTGATAGGATATTTTTTATAGATTTCTGCTCATTAGTCCTTGCGATACTATAGAAAATCAACTTCAAAATGAGCATAAGAACATTAAAAAATATTGATTATGACGAAAGAAACTGCGAATTAAAAAAAAAAAATTTTTTAATGTATACTATCTTTGCAATACCTAGTAAAAAAATTAACAAATTCGCTTCACCCTGGGCTCACTTTATACACAATTTTGAGAGCATTCAACCCTTGAAAGAGAAAATCGTTAAACTCTGACATAATTGAAATTAAAATAACTTAATGAGTCATCAAAAAAGAGGTAGTCAGGGACTTTTGCTCGGCAGTGTATAATTTTTAATTATTTTTTATTCAAATTTTATTGGGAAAATGTTAGTTTACTACAAAAAAATGTCCAAATTAAAAATCATTTTTCTCTTAATGTTCAAAAAGTAACGCCTCTCATGAAATATACACGAGGATTATCATATATATGACTCAGAGTCTAGAACACTTTTTTCTAATAAAACAAAAGACTAACCTTTTTTATATCGAACGGAACAAACTCAGGAGATGAGTGATCAAAATAAAAAAATTAGTTTTTTTACACCATACTTTTTACACCGCAGTAAGTTTTGATACGTTGTAGAACTTGCGAAGATGAGTTTTTACCATGTTTTTGTCGCAGTAGAATTTACAACCATACCTGTTACAATCATGATAAATTCCATATAATACTAATTAAGGATGGGGTTTATCTATGTGAATTGAGTAGCAAAAAAAAAGTACATTTAAGAAATGAAAATTATGTTTCACAGTGTAACAGTAATGTCCTGATAACAATAAAAATTTAAAAAACGATTTATAACAAAGTAGACCTCTTTTATATGAACAATTATTATGGATTCATGTTTTCGTTCACACATGTTTTCAAACTTCTTTGCTAGATTGTCCAAAATAACATCCGCAATCTCAAAAATCGAAATTTCAAAATGTTTCGGTATTTTCAAAATTGAAGGATATGTTGAGGAATTTCAAAATATTACAACTGTTTTCGGGGATTTAAACTAATTCCAAATGATTTCAAAAGATTTGATGGAGCTTCTAAGCTTTTAGTATATTCTAAAAGATTTCTTCAGAAGATTTTAGATATTTTCAAAGATTGCAAGAAGTCTTATCTGACTTTGAAGGATATAAAAGTTTTCCAATTCCTTAAACAAATTCTAAAAGATGTTACGATTTTTAAGATAATTGGCGGGATTTCAGGTATTTTGCGGAATTTTTACAGTCTTTGTCAGACCTGCGCAAATTTATCAGACCATCAAGTTTTAAATTTTGTAATGGATACCAAACATTTGAAAGGTTATTATGAAGATTCCAAGAATTACAAATTTTCAATGTATTTAAGGGAGTTTTACAAAATTCCAAGAGAACTTTAGTGAGTATATAAAATAGAATGCAATTTAATGGGACTTCTAGCGACATTAGGGGACTGTATAGTATCTTAAAGGATTTCAAAGATGATTACGGTTTCAAGGGAATTTCAAAAGATATTAAAGGTTTCAAGATGTGGTACGGGATTTCAAGTTATTTCTAGAGGTTACGCTAAATTCTAATGATTTTAGAGAATGTAGCGTATTTTAAAAGGATTCACAGGAATTGAATACGATTTGTAAAAGCTTCGTACGATCACACAATTTGAAGGGATTTCATAGAATTTCAGAATATTTAAAAGAATTCTTTGAAGTATTTTAAACATTCAAACCAATGTTACGGTATTTGCAAAATTGCAAGAGATCCTAAGTCATTTTGCAATATTTGTGAGATTCATAGGATTTCAAAATGAATAAAGGTATTTCAAAGCCTGTAATGTATTTTAAAACATTTGAAGGGATTCCGAAGGGCTTTATCAGATTTCATGCGATTCAACGGGATTTTAGACAATTTCAAAGATTTCACCATTTTTTATGGAAGTTTGAAAGATCATTACAGATTTCAAGGTTTCGAACTGATAATACATTATATTGAATCTATTGTTTTTTATTTTTATGTTAAATTAATATTAAATTTGAAGAAAAAAATCTGTTTTTGCTGGAATATTAATAAGGGCAGCACTGCTCGATGCAACCTCCCTTTGGTACCTAGCCTGTAAGTGCGCAAGTGCACCGTAGGGTACGATAGGCAGGTAATGAAGCGGAACGACGAGTGTTAAATATAAACGAATTATAAAACTAAAGCTTACTTTCTATAAACTGCAAAACCTCAACAGGTTATGGGCCCAGCAAGGTTCCACTGCGCGAACTTGGTACAGTGTTTATAGTCATTGTGTATTCCTTCCGCGAGTGATAAGTGAAGGATTAATGAGAAAGAAAAGGTCAGTGAAACGAAAAGTGGAAAAGCGGGACTCAGGCCCGCCGCAATAAGGGTGCTCGAAATTTCCGGGCGAATCGACTCTTGAATCTATTTTTACTGATAGATCTTATCCCACTCTTGAATCAATCTTTATTGATCGATTTCAATCGATTTTTTTGACTCTATCTTAAATGATCAAACTCCCAGGGGATTAGGAAAGATCGATAATATTGAATCGAAATTATAACCTAACATAATCGATTATTGAACGACCGAAATTATTAAGAAGTAACATGTACTTCCATAAAAATAACCGACTGGTTAAAATATTTCAATAAATAAACGTATAAAGGAAATGTAAAATATATACAAACGACTGTTTATCATGAATATCGAACGAATTGTAAATCATATAATTGTATAACAAACAAGATAAATAATTTTTTATGGATTATTTTACTTATGACAGTATCAAGTAACAAAACGACTGGATGACGATGTGCGATAATAATTATTGTTTCATAAAAAAAGATTAATATAGATAAATTTCAAAGTGCTTGATTATCTTAAACCTTAAACTTAATAACTGTCGTAAAAGAACCAGTCATTTATTAATTATAAATGAATAAACAAATACGCCCGAGGTATCTGGAATAAAATTACGAACGATATTCAATAACAATTCTATACAGAAAAATCTGCTTCTCGGGTGATCGGATACTCTTTTCCTTGTCGTGATAATTGGGTAAAGGATCCGCATCACTAGCATCATTACAGAAATGTGTGATAGTAGCAGGAATGAAAGTGTGATTCGTCTCGAACTTCAGTGCTTGATATGCGGCATTGAGGCTCAGGGACACTGTCTGGGATTTTTTAAACTTAATTAACGATGAGTTACGACAAGTTGAAATACGGTATAAGATCGGAAATGAAATATAAGTTGATGTTGCAAATTATAACAGTATACCTGGGAACGGGAAAGGCAAGTTATGACAAATCCTGAGCAAACCCGAGAAGCCGGCGACGGTCCACAAAAAAGGAATAGTCAAGTGACTGTTGAGGAACACGCGAAAAATATGAGTGCTCCAATTTCAGAGGAGATTATGAAAATTGATCAGAACTCAGGTAAATTGACGAACTCGAACAGAATATCTCTTTATTAGTCTCAGTATGAAACGTATCGCAAACTATTGAAATCAACCATAACGAGAGAATAATGACGGCCATGCTTTTTTTTATAAATAATTATAGAAGAGTAAATTTGATGAGAAAATAACGAAGAAGACAATAACGATAACGAAAAGAATAGTCCAAATAACGACAAGATGAACGATCCTGCTAATTATGTGTCTGATTTTGCAGGAAAGCCAGATCCCAGCAAAATAATTCCAGAAATAACATCAGGGAGTAACTCTGACGCGCAGCCTAAAGGAACGACAAAATACGCGGCATTACAAGATATGCTCAATAAAAAAATTCAAATGCAGCTTGAGACCCAAGCTGAAATGGCGTACCTTCAGAGGAAAGATAGGCGGAAACGATTGCTAGTGAGAAATCAGGTTAAAATGTCGATAACGCAAAGCCGGAAATAAGGTCGGTTATTAACATCCCTGCGGAAAACCCGTCAATAATTGCAACCCAAAATTTTGCCAGCATCCCTGCAGGAAAACCTTTGATACTTAAGACCCAAAATACAGTAGATCCGGGAGACTTTATCAGAATTATACTCCGCGAAAATCTGAGTAAACTCAAATTTACCAAAACTTCTCAAAGGATGTTGGCTCCTGAACAGGCACAAATTAAACAAAATATAAAAGAAGCCATTCGAATCGAGTTGTTCAATGAAAATAGTAATAACACAAAAAGGGACTAAAAGCTAGGTCCCCAGGTCCAATTTTAAAATTTTTACGAATTAGTTAGGTCGGAGTTGCGTTCAAATGATTTGCTTTATATAATAGATACAAAAATAGAACCCCGGTAGGGATAAATGACAAAATTAGAGAAAAAAATTTTTAAAGCGTTAGAGATATTTCAATAAATCGAATTGATCATATATACCATTCTAAAATCCTAACAATTCAATATCCTAAGCAAATCCTTGAAGTTTGTAAAGAATTTAAACGATGTGAGACAAACATGACGAGCGTGAGCATAAGACGGCAATTGTATTCTATGGAATACAAAGAAAATGAATCCACGACGAAATTATGTTGATCGGTTCTAAGAACTGATCAGAAGTTATCAAAATATCTCAGATTCAACTCCACTTTCTGACGAGGAAAAACGGGACGCTTTCTTTAGCGCGATAGTGTCATTTTAAAAAATCAAAATGGGAAAGGTCTTGACTATAATGGACTGAAGTCTTTTACGGTCAAAGCTGAAGCAAATCGCGTGAACGTAACTAACGCGAAAAAGACAGTATCTGCTTTCTCAGCAGCACGTTCAAAACGATGGGCTAACGATCGGTGTTACGAATGTGACAGCTACGGTCACCTTCAAACTGATTGTCCGAAAAAGGGGCAAAGGCTCAAAAAATGTTACAAGTGTAACAAAATTGGCACTCATAAAGCTGCTGACTGCTGGCGAAGATTAAACAAGTCAGGTCGAGGACGCGGGGTGAGAGTACGGGGTGACAATGGAAGGAACGATCAAAGACTGCATGCTAATAACAAACAATCTTCCAAACCCCAACACCAAAGGATTGGTACAGAGGACGAGGTTCATTTATTAAAAATAACAGGGGATGAACCAATGGGAACAAAAATTTCAACAACTCAAATCAACCTCGAACTGGCAGAACATCTTTTCCAGCGGCGAATCTGGCAACTCAGGTGAACGACCAGCAAAACATGAACATATATAAGAAAAATGCTTTGTTATTACACACGACGGGGAACGATATGATATTTAAGAATTATGATAACGGCACACAAAGCGATATGATTCCCACGTTTTTGTCGGACTCGGCGGCAACTGAACATTTGACTTTTTCGAAAGATTTTCTTAAGAATTTTAGCGACGTGGGGGTTCATATAATAAAGTCGGCAAATAGAGACGAAAGCGCAAACTCATCCACAGAAGGTCAGGGAAACTAATACTTACTAACCAACTCAAAAATTAAGAAAACCTTTGTACTGAACGATGTCATATATTCCAAATCATTACCCGAAAATTTATTATCTTTTCGACGTTGTGCGGAAGCCGGGTGGAATATACACCTGGACAATGAACGAATAGACATCTACGACCCAAAGACAAACTAAGCATTCATATTGAGTATATACGACACTCCTTACTGGTTGATAGAATTTGGAATCGACAAAAGACAGAACTTGGACAAAGGTCTACAATCTCACGATCTTTCACCTACAATAAATCTAGCTGAAACCATTGAGGAAAGATCAGAAAACGAAAAATTAACCGAAACCGGTAAGACCAGCGAGCAGGAAGCGGAAGCTAGAAGTAGAAGTGAGGAACAGACAGACAATTTACCGGAATCTCAACCAATATTAAAATTTGGGGTGACAAATAATCGAGAAACTCAAGAAAGAGAAAACGATGTTGTTCCAACGATTGATAAAACGAGGGTTGAAACGACGGAGGAAAATGTAGAAAAATCAATGAATAAAAAAGATTTCATGAAATTATTAACCTCAAATTTTGATACAATGATTTTGGAAGGAAAACAGTTAACATTGACTATTGATTTCTTAGACTGCGATTCACCGTTTACGAACTCCTTTAATAATTTTATCAAGTCAAATAAAGAAATGTTGTGGCATGTACGAATGGGTCACGCATCTCTTAACTATTTCGAAAACTTCAAATCATTTGGACTGAAAATAAAGAATTACAAAATTAAAAATTTGATGAATCGATCTTAGATTGTGAAATTTGTGCTACATCGAAAATACAACGATTACCTTTCAAAAATTAACGAGAACGCGCAAAACGACCGTTACAAATCAGTCACTCTGATTTGAGAGAAAAGATTCCCCCAGTAATATATCCTTCAGGCTATCAGTACATTGTATTTTTCACAGATGATTATTCGCGAATGGTTATGGCTTATCGGATGAAAAATAAAAATATGGCAGGTCATTTTGTGAAGCAATTCTCAGTAAGTTCCATAAATCTTTTAGGAAGAAATGAAAAGGTGTGGTACTTGCGATTGGATAAAGGCACAGAATTTGCAGGTGGGTACACGGAAGAAGTTTTGAAACGAGAAGGCATTGGAAAGCAGTTTGTCGGCCCAGATACACCACAGCACAATGGTACTGCAACACGGTTCAATCAAACCATACAGAAAAAGTTCCGAGCTCTTATGCTGGATTTGAGGTTACCATCGAATATGTGGGATCTTGCGGTCGGTGTAGCGATTTATGCGTATAACAGAACTCCCAGTATATCTATTAACTACGAAAAACCTATCACTAAATTCACGTCAGAATACAAAGTTGATTTGAACCGAATAAAACGATTCAGATGTCTAGCATACTGAAAAATAGCGCGAAAATCAGATTCAAAATTCTCGGGGCGCGCGATACGAGGCGTTCTTGTAGTCTACACGCCTACGTGTTATCAGTTTTGGGGCTATGTAACGAAAAAATTTTACGAATCAAGAGACGTAAAATTCAAAGAAAAATTAGCATATGGGGATACATTTTAGAAAACCACGCAAGAAGATCCAGCCTTGAGGAACGAAGAGTGAACTTGTGAAGAGAAAGTTAAAATCAACGGTAAAGAACAATTAAGACTGCAGGGAGACCTGACAGGACTGAAGGGAGAACTGTCAAGACTGGAGGGAGAGACGAGAAGAGGGAGAGGAAGACCAAGAAAACGCCCACTAGAAAAGGAAGAAGAGACAATTAAGAACTCAAAATTGAAAATAGACTCCCAGAAAAATTCGTATAATATGCGGAGTCGAAAATTGCGCGACACAAGTTTTGCTTACACAGCTTTACCAACGAAGGTAAACGATTCAATTGAATTTCCAGCAACTGAAGGGGAATTTGAGGCAACAGAAATCGATACCGTGGACGAATTGCTGCATTTTTCATTTGCAAGACTGAAACATGGACAAAGAAATATTTATGGAAATTAATAAAGGAGTAAAGGTAACGAATGAAACGCGAGAAAAGAAAGTATGTAAGTTGAAAAGGGCTCTCTATGGTCTTCGAATTAGCCCAAAAAGATGGAATAAAAAGTTCACGGAAGCAGAAAATTCTGTAGGGTTAGTGAGCGATGATCACGATCCGTGTCTTTTCACTTGGCATTTCGAAGACAAAATGGCATTACTAGTTTAGTACGTGGATGATATGCTTCTCGCAAATAATTATAACGACAAGTTTATAGAAATTGAACTCAAATTGGATCAAGCGTTCGGAATTTCAGATTTGGGTGAACCTAGAAAATTTTTGGGGTTAGAAATTAAACGCGACCGTAAATCAAGGAGTATGAACATTAAACAAGAAAAATATTTTCACCGTATTTTGAATTAATTTGGTTTTGAAAACATGCATACACAGTACACGCCAATGGTTACAAAACAGGTTCAAAACAAAGAGCGAAAATTATGTGAAAATGAGGATAATGATGACCTTCAATGTCATGCAAACGCGGCAAACAAAACGACAGCAAACGAAGCAACGATAAGAAGTCTGCTGTACCTTGCAGGTGCAACAATACCAGATATTGCATACGCAGTAAATGTCTTGAGCAGGCTTCAGATTAATCCAAAAGAATACGAATGGCAAATGGTCAAACAAGTATTTAGATATTCAAAGGGTACAAGGAAAGTAGGACTAAATTACTACTTTGATGAAACGATTTGTTGGCTTATTCCGACGCTAGCTTTGCTGACTGTAAGAACTTGATTTGTATATGGTTATGTTATACGACTATTCGGTGACACTATTGCATGGAAAACTCAGAAACAAAGTTATGTATCTTTATCTACAGGCCAGGCCGAATATGTAGCTATGAGCCATGCACGTCAAGAAATCGTGTCGGTAAACAAATCTATAAACCGAATGCTAAACGACAGTTTTCTTCCTGCCTATCTGATGTATGATAACAAGGCAGCGGAAATATGTGCAAAAACGAGTGGCGGAAATAAATTACGATACATGACAGAAATCGAAGAAGATTATGTCAAGGAATGTGTAGAAGAAAACAGAGTAGAATTTAAATTAGTATAAACAAAAGAACAGTGAGCAGCTATAAGGACGAAAGCATTGTGCTATGAAACTCGTACACTAATGCGTGATAATATTTCAAATTAGGAACGACTTTGAAAAATAAATTAATTAAATTAAAAATAAAATTAAACGATCGGTTCAACTGAGTATTGAATACTGACTAGTACGATCTTTGGATGTTTACAGGAAACTGAACTAGGAATGCATGGAAGGACAACTAAGAACTTAAGGAATAGAGTGAAATTAGTTTATAAATCCTCCAACATACAACCAGAACTGCTCGAGTTTAACGGCCTAGTAATATTAGAATATGTTTTAAAGGTCCAAATAAATATACTTTACGAAATAGGGATTATGTAATGTCTGATTAAACGAACATTATTTGAAAATTTAACAAATAGTATTTAAGCAGAGAGGTTGGCCTCGGGAGGGAGTGTTGGAATATTAAGGAGGGCAGCACTGCTCGATACAACATTCCTTTGGTACCTAGCCTGTGAGTGGGCAAGTGCACCGTAGGGTACGATCTTGAGATCGATACTTCGATCACTCTTTTTGTAGACAGTTAATGAAGCGGAACGACAAGTGTTAAATACAAACGAATTATAAAACAAAGACTGTGCTTTAATTCTATTAACAGCAAAACCTCAACAGTTTTATATCATTATTACGTTTAAGAATGTTCATCAGATACCATCATAATGTGATGGAATGGATAACTTTTATTTTTGTCTCACGAAAATTTACATAACAACTTATGATTGTCTTCTTTCACGTTTAAAATGGTTGAAGGAAAATAAACATAGATTCGGTATATTTGGACAAAACTTCAATTATTTGATCACTACTCATTGCTTAAAGCAGTCCAGTTACGTACATAATATAATTTTATAGAATATAATTTTGTCAGTGCATATAAATTTTTGACGGCCATCACTTGAAGTAACGTCACGAAATTTTTCATTATCGAGTTTTTCGTCTTCCCTTTTTTCAATAAACTTATGTACCTCGCTAACTTTTCAACGATTCAGTTCTTTGGATAAAAAGTTAACTGTGCCATTTAAAAAAAATCACACTTCTTAGTTCGAAAATCATCTTTTGGGTTAAATGTTGAACTCATTCGTTAAAGATTCATTTTATTCCAAGATTCCTCATTTTAGTTGAAAATTAATCTTTAACGTTGAAAATTTAATTTTCTTCGAAAAATTCCTTTTTTTTTGTCAAGAATTTTTTTTTCACTGAGAATGCAGCTATTCAATTTTTGTTTGAAAATTGATATTTTTAATAGAGAAATGGACCCGCTTTAGTTGAAAATTCATGTAATATGTGAAAAATTCGATTTTTTTCTAGAAAATTGATCTTCTTTGTGAATAATTCATCGTTTTGGGTTAAAAATGCAACTGCTAGTTATAAATTAATCAGTTTTAATTTAATATTCAACTTTTTTGTTGAAAATCTGTCTCTTTTGGTTTCATTCAACTGTTTTTGACTGAAATGAAAATCTGTAGAGGTTGAAATATCAGCTATTACATATTTTGTTAAGTGTTCTGGATAATTCATGTAGGTTTCTATTTTTGTATCATATGACTTATTCTGCGTAAGTGCTCTTTATCTCTCTTTTATGTTAGCATATGTTAAATACCACCTCGAATCTTCAATTCGTACCTCCAATACTTTTGAATCCATGGAACTTGCTCAATTCAACTAGAATCCCTTATCAAAAAGAAGTATTGGCAAGTATTGGATCGAATACATTTTTCGCAAATAAGTAATGGAAGCCCAATACTTTTCCGCGAAAAAAGTACTGCATCCTATACTTACGGGATGAATGCGACTGAATCCGATACCCGTTCGAATATATAAGTGTCAATCCGAAATCAATCCGTATGTATCACACATCCATCGGAAAAAAAATTTCAATTCTTAATCCGATGCGATGCCCAATCCGAATGAATCCAAGATTCATCCCAAGCGAGTTTTAATCTTCACGGAGGAAACAGGAAGGTCTGTCTAGGCATCTAGATGTGCAGACTGACTATATTTGAGAGTCGACTATAGCGCAGCCTTCCAGATGGCTAAAGCGTCTATCTCTAGAAGGTTAAAAGACGTTTAAATCGACCATCTCAGAGAGTCAAGTTTATCGTCACAGACGGTCGTCTTGACCATCACAATGAGCCAATTTGATCATCACAGACGGCCGAACTGATCTTCAGTGAGGATCGAGTCGATCATCTAAGATATCCGACTTGATCTCTTCGGACAGTCGACCTGGCCATCTTGGAGGATCGATTTGATTATTCCATATCTTCTGTATATGTTGTTCTTTTCCTGCCTACGTTATATCACAGTCTCCATCTTATAAGAGACTGAAAATTATAAAATTAAGTAAAACGACCTCCTCTCTGGTGGAACCTACAAAACCTAGAAATTTATATAAAATACATCAAATCTAAAAGCACTTTTTATTGTTTGTGAGGATCGAGGTGTATAAGATATGATTTGATATGCACAAACAGTGCATATTGACGATATATTGTTTGGAGCATGAGAGGCTATAAGGATACGGCGTCACTGCACTAAATTGTAAGATTGCAATCACTGGAATAGATTCATAATTTGGTATTACACATCTCGTTACTTTCTGCATCATGAATGAATAATTAAATTTTTAGCACATTTTTTATCAGAAAAGACACGGTGGCCATACATTTATAGCTGAGCGTAGAATAACGCCTTTGTCCTTAGCCTCTTGAAAGCATCAAATTTGACGTTGAAAATCCAAAAGAAAAACGTTAATCACCTTTCTACCATGCTCTCTTTTATGCACTTACTTGATATTAATTTCTCAAGCTTTCCTATATGTCTCACCGTTTTCAAGAAAATAAAAATTTTCAATTTTTTTTATAATTTTGAAAATACTTTTACTAGGTTTATTCATTTTGGCCGAGGGCCATCACCCTTCAAAACCCCCGAAATTTTTTTAGTTTTCGCGTATCTCATCGTTCTCAAGATAACTCATAAAGATTATTTTGGAAATCTTTCTACTGAGCTGATTCAGGGTGCCCGTGGACCATTCCGATCTGGAATGCTCTGAAAATTTAGTCAATTTTCGCGAATCTCTCACAATTTCAGATGAATTAAAATTAAAATTTATTTTTGAATTTTTTAAAACTTTCTATTGAGTCAGTTCAAGTTTGTCGATGACAATCCCACTCTGCCAAACCCTTAAAATCTGCCAAGTTTTTATGTATCTCTGATCGTTTTCGATATTCATAATTTTGGTTATTGTTTTTAATTTTGAAAATCTTTTTATTGGGTTAGTCTGAGTTGTTTGAAAACAAAACCCCTGTGTGAAAGCCTTAACATTCTCTCATTTTCACGTATCTGTCACCGTTTTCAAGACACAAAATCAAAATTTTAATTTTTTTTATTGTGGAAAATCTGTTAGCTGGATTAGGTCGTGATGACCGAGCACCATCTCCCTTCAGTAAACCCTGATAATTTTGTCAGTTTTCGCGTATCTCGCGGTTTTTTAAAATAACTCTAAATTTTTATTTTATTTTTTATATCTGTTAATTGCATTAGTTAGACTTCGTCAAAAACAATCCCCCTCTGCAAAATGCTTCACATTTTGTTCGAATACAATCCCCCTCTTCAAAATCTTTCAAGCTTTGTTACTTTTCACGTATTTCAGACCGTGTTCGCAATATTTCAAAATTTTCATTTTTTAGATTTCTAAGATCTGCTTACTGGGTTAGATCGGGGTGGTCAAGAATTATCCAATATTAAATACTCAAATTTGAGCTGTAGTTAGATTCTGAGGTCTGAGAACAATGAAATAAGTATTATCAGTTTGTTGACATTTTTGAAGATTTGAGATATGTCTAGAAAGTATCTAGAAAAATTTAAACAACATTTTGTTATGTGACGGGATTTTAGAAAATTTTAGGAAAAATTTGAGTCAGTTTGAATGATATTTGAGGCGTTTAGAAGTTTGGAAGAAATTTTGAAATATTTTATAACTTTTTTGAAATTATTTCAAGTTATAAGGTATGTTTAATCTCATTGAAACTTTTAAAAAATTTTCATAAACTTTCAAACTGACTCGAATTTTTCCTAAAAGTGAAAGAAAATTTTGCAACATCGAAACACAGTATAATACCTAAAAAAGAAAATGCTCCAAAATGAATCTTCTCAAAATTATATACAGAATTAACCAGAACTTAAAATTTTCGAATCGAAAATTTTCTGGACAACAAAATTCCCGACACTTTTTAATATTTCCGAATTTGAAAATTCCGGAAATAAAATTGCCGACATTCTGAAGTAGCCAACAGTATGAAATTATCCACACGGTCTACTTTGATAAAACATTAATTATCTTGGTGAAAAATTTATCTTTTTCATTCAAAATTCAACTATTGGGTCAAAAATTAATTCTTTTTTAGTTGAAAAGGCAACCAGTTACTTGAAAGTTGAACTACTTTGTAAAAAAACATTTTTTTTTGTTCTTTGATTGAAAATATAACTCTTCCATTTTTTAAGAATTCATCTTCTTGAGTAGAAAATCATATTTTGGGTTGAATGTTCAACTCTTTGATTGAAAATCAATCTCTCTAGATGAAAATAATTAAAAAAAAAAAAATTTTTTTGTAGAAAATTAATCTTCTTGGTTGAAAATTCATCATTTTTGCGGAAAAATCCAGTGTGTCCTGGACTCTATTTTCAAAGATTTTCCAGTCATCCCTAAAACTGAATTAATCTTCTTGATTTAGTAATCATCTATTGGGTTGAATGTTGAACTATTTGATTGAAAACTTTTTTTTCAATTCAGCATTTTATTTAAGTTAGATAAGATAATAAAATTCAGGCTTTCTGGCAGATTAAAGAAACCGACGTTCTTGCAACACGTGATGAAAATTGAAATTTCGCGTTCGACATCTTAGCCTTGGTTCAAGATACACTGAATATTTTCAAGTTCATTGTTAAATTATGTAAACATTTTTCCTGTGTGTATTGAAATTCGTTCCAATGTGTTTGTTTTCAAGTGAACTATCGCAAGAAATGAAATCAGGGAAGTGTCAGATTTTGAAAAATACTATGCAGAGGTAAGGGAATTTTTTAAAGAGGCAATTTAAATAACTGCCAACAAAATAAAAAATTTTAGTTCAAAATTTTTATTTCAAATTGATTAATTCATTTCATAAAAGATGCTATGTCGAGAATTGTACAAGATTACAGTTGTACTTTTTGGGTTAAAAATTCCACTATATTGGTATAAAATATTTTTTTTTTCGTAAAATTCATATAATAGAATTGAAAATTCAACATTCTTTCTTGGTTGAAACTTCAACTATTTTTTTGGTAAAATAATAACCTCCTGCGTTTTAAATTTATTTTTTTTTGCATCAAGAATGTAACTGTTTGGCAGAAAATTAAATTTTCATTGAAAATTCAGATTTTGGAGTTGAAAATTCAACTGTTTTACAGAAAATTTGTATTTTGCCTTAAAAGTTCAAGAATTTCGAAAAACTTTTTTTCTTGCTTTACTGAAAAATCAACTATTTAGTAAAAACGTTATTTGTTTTATTTTAAAAAAATAATCCGAGTGAAAAATTAATCTCTTTGGTTGGAATATTGACTATCTTTTTAAAATTAGCCCCTTCTTGTTGAAAATTCTTTGCTTTACTAAAGATTTAACTTTTCCATTTTTGGTTTAAAATTAATCTTTTTCCATTGAAAATTGTACTATTTGTACGAAAATTAAACTATTCGGTCAAAAATTTACCTACATTGTTGAAAATTAGTTTTTTTTCCAAGCTCAACTTTGTTGGTAGAAATTTCGAGTATTTGCTTGAAATGTAAACTGTTTTGCTGTAGGTTCGTCTATTTGGGGAGAGAATTCATACTGCTTGATTAAAAATTAATCCTTTTTTGTCGTAAATTTAATTACTTGATTGAATATGCAACAGTTTTTTGTTGGTGTTCAATCTTTGTAGGTTGAAAATTATTTATATGACTGTGTAATTATTTGAATATGGCTGTACTGAGTAGAGTGCATAAAGCAGTACTTAAGATTCAAAACAAATTTCAGTGCGATATTTTGTTTTCAGACGAAAACAAAAATATAAACCCAACACTTTGAAGTACAAACTTCAAATTGGAACAGATGCAAGCTAGACATTAACATTTTTACAAAGACAAATTTTCACCTGCAAATATTTTTCAAGAGTAGAAAAACCTACAGATGATAAAAAATATTTTCTCGATTTCAAAATTAAATTTTAATGCTGCAATTTGGATTTAGCAAATAATAAACTATATCAATAGTACTATAACGTAATTTTTTACATAATAACTGACAATTTGTATTGCGTATGCATGTGTGAATTTCAATATGAACGTAAATAACTGCTAAGTTTCGATAAATTGGTTGATCAAAATTGTTGGTTGTAGAATTGAAAAAATTGAAAAAGTCACGGGAAAACGTTCCTAACCTATTAGATTTAACATCAAAACAATTTTTAGAAAAGTCACAGTGTATGAGAAACAAAACCGAGGATATGATATTATCATTTAGGATGAAGCGCTTGGTTTTAGAATGATGAATTTAAAAGAAAATATGAGATCCTGTAAAATAATTTTTTTTATTTCTAATAAAATTAGAAGAATCGGATATTAATTAATTTCATATACCAGAATATTGGAAAAATTGTGATATTTGTAAATAAATATGTGGCTCAGCTATCAAATTGATAACGATGATTTATTAAATTATGCAATACTCGCTTACCATAATGGAGAGATTTATAAATTAAATAATTATACATTATATAAATTGTTATTAAAAGAAGTAACATGCATTATAACGTTGGTTATGCTAAAAATAAAGAAATGAATCAAACTGAGGATGACGTTGAATTAAATTTTCCAAGCTGATTATTCAGATTCATTGAAATTCCCTGGCTTACCAGTTCATGATTTAACTTTGAAAATTGTAACAGTTGCGATGCTTATAAAAAAATTAATTTAATAATAATGAAATTTGAAATAAGGCAGATTACAAATTCTACAATCGTATTAATCGAAAAACGGAATTTAAACAAGTTTTCATTAATTGTTAAAAACTTTTTATATCATAAAATTATCTCGTCAACATTGAACAAAAGTGTCTGCTAACAGTAGCGGCATTTCTTGAGCAAGTTTTCTAGTGTTGTGTTTAGAAAATTTTGTTCAGGTAGCTTAAAAAACATGTTGAACGCTTCAGCACTTTGCACTGATGAAACACATCCAACAAACATTCAGGAAGATCAAAGATGATGTATTTTATAAAACAAAAGTCAGTCAAGTTAAATTTTTGTCTTTTTAAGTACTATGAATATCCGTACATCGAAGCATTAAATCTTTACAAAAAGTGGTCTCAACAATTTTAAAAATGCGCTCACTTTTTGAATTTGTATCCAAAATGGCTGGCCAACGAACTTGACCTTCATTTTAGGACACTTAAAGAGTATACCAAAGCCCAATCCAATCTGGCAATTCTTTCGAAAATTATGCTGAGAGACAAAAAATTTACATATATACACACATACCCACATGCACGCATGCATGCAGGCAGACAGACATTCCCGAAAACCTGTTTTTCGGGTTCAAAAGGTCTCAAAACGTGGAAATTTGACAAAAAGGGGGCGGGGGGGGGTCAAATTTTACAGAAATCTAATACCTTCTCTGGGTGTGAATGTAAAAATACGCATTATTAAATTATTTAAAAATTATATTTATGAGAAGATAGATTCTGATTCTAAATAATTGGAAAATCACAGAAATTACTTTTGAAAAATATAATTTTTCCATTTTTATTTCCTCAAGGTTTTTAAATTTTTTTTTGATATCATTTTATCAGTTGAAAGCTTTTAGATGTTCAAAACATTTTTTATGTCAAATAAAAAAAAATAATGTAAGAAAACAATGAGAGAATAAAATTATTATTCACGAAGAGAACAAGATAATGAAGATAATAATTTTTTGAAACACGCATTTTGTTGACAAGCAAAACAAAGCCATATAACAATAACCTTCAAAATGATTACACTTTATTACAGGATCCTAATGTACGTTATATTATTGCGTATTATGTTCTATTTATAAAATTTTGTTTCTACAGCTTCAAAATTCCTCTATTTTATTCAAAATAAATTTTTTCTTCTAATTCATGAATCTGGTTTGGAAATTGAACAGTTTTTTAGAAAATTCATCAATTCGATTTGTCATTTCCTGTGGATCAGTTAAACTGTTTTTGATTTTTAATTAAATTCTTTTTTTGGTTGAAAGTTCAACTAATTGTAGTTCAAAAATTATATTGATCTGGAAAAGACTTCACCCTCATATATAAATTATACTTGCTTAAGAGTTGAACTACCATGAGAAAAATTAATATTTTTGGTGGAATATTCATAATTTGAATTGACAATTGAGCTTCATGCGTGAAAATTCGTCCTTTTAAGTTAAAAATTCAAATATATTGGTAGAAAATTCGACTATTTCGTTGGAAATTTACATTTTCGGGTTAAGAGTTCCATTTTTTTTCTAAGAAATTTATCTTTCTGACTTGAAACTTTAACAATTTAATTGAAGTTTTCTTCTTAACTGAAAAACCTTTTTTGGTTGAAAAATCAACTTTTATGTTAAAAACTCGTCTTGTTTGGTGAATTCAACTGCTTTTTATTTAAAATTAAAATGTTGTTCTGTTTAAATATGAACTATTATACTTTTCGTTGATAATTCTGCTTCGGCAATTTTTTTGGCTGTAGAGTCATCATTTTTTTTTAAATTTATATCTTTGGTTGTAAGTTTATCTTTTTGGTGGAAAATTATAATATTCTTTGTAGAAAACTCATTTTTTTGGTTTCGAATTTATTCCTCTTGTTGAAAATATTCTTTTTTGGTGAATTCGAATTTGTGAAAAGGGGCAAATTTGGTGGAAATTCTTGATTCTAGGTTTTTAATGGGATTTTGTAGGCTTAAGGAGGGAAAGGCGATTATGGATTAGTTATATATGTAGCTCTTGTTTGCACAGATTTCTGCGTCTTTGATATCAAAATTATGTTTTTGATGCTTGGTGATTTTGGAGGTTCATTATGAGATGAAATATGTTTAATTTATTGTTAATTTTCAAGGTTTGATTATATTTTGTATTTCCTTACTTATATACACAAATCCTGAAAAATTCTTTATTGAAAATAATCCACAAGATCATAAGCTTATTACGAATATTTTGTGCAAAGGAAGTTTTAAATAATTGAGGAAAGTATTTGAAAATCACTACCTTATATTCTAAAGGTCATTAAATTTATATTTAATAATGAATATTATTACAAAATAATAATAAATATTCCCAGATAATCTGTCTATACGTATTTTATTTGATATCTCTGTGAGTATATCTATTGAAGATATTATTGTGAACGTGAATAAAGTAATGTTAAAATAAATAACGGTGTTAATAATTCTATTTTCCATTAAAAAAAAAGAAATTCTAAATGTGTCATGTTAATAAAGATGACATAGCTTGTTTAGAATTTCACACAGTATTGTCTTCTCTTTATTTCAATAACTATCTGATCTGTTTTATTCTTATCTACAATGTCGAATATATCACAGAATCGGTCTTAAAGAAACTTTTTCATTATATCACACAAACATATGTGTTTTAAAAACATTCCTTTTAACTGGTAAGCAATATTGTAGACTTTATGGCAATAACAAGAAAACAGAATTTAACCTTGCTGGCTGATACAATAAACATTTCACTATCAACAATTTTATACTCACGCACCTTGATATATTTGATAAAAACATTTTTTTCCTGTTTTTGATAATCTGTTTCCCATCTTTTGGATTACAAGTAATTTTGTCTGCAATTTGAAAAAATAAATACTTTGCTGTTACTGATTACTCAATTGCATTCAGATCGAAACTTTATAAATAATTATATATTTTCGTGGTAGGACTAAAATGAGGAAAACTTTGTTTCTTATCGTCGCTTCGTTATTACTCCTGAAACAATTTCAAATTGGAAACATTCAAAAACATATTAATTTGAAGTTCCAATATTAAAAAATAGTGACTTATGTCCAGGCACCCTCCATATATTTAAAAAAATTCTAAATTGTACAATTTTAAATTAAAATCCATAAGGGTTTGGTATAGTAACATTATATTTTTTTAACTTGGGATTATACAAACAATTTGTACTTATCAGGATTCACTATTTAAAAATTGTCAAAACCTAATAACTGGTGACTGACTGGTATAAAAAAACGAAATTATCCAAGATTGATTTTTTTTTTAAATAAAGCAAAATTATTTTTTTCGTTTTTCCTACAGGTATCCTGTGTTTCTATAAAAATTAGCATCGCCAATGGCGCGCATTGCGTTCTCAGTTTTTTTTAGACTTAAGGAGAAAAATCATTTCTAGCATAAAATAACGATTTATAATAGCTATTTTCTTGTTAAAACTTTTTGAACACTCGAATTCGAGCTTTGATTTGAATCTTAAATATGAAAACAAGGAAATAAGTATTATCAGTTTGTTGACATTCTTCGTGATTTCAAATATTTCGATACAGATTCTAGAAAATCATTATCATCTTAAAATCACATAAACAATCATAAATTGTTTAAACGACTATTTTTGTTGACTTGCATTAATTATCGTCTCACTGAGTGAAAAGTGGACAAAAAGTTAAAAATTTCAGAAAAACCCGCAATTATCTAGTATGAATATAGAGAAAGATAGCTATAAACGATAATAATTTGTTTGAACAATTATTATTGTAATAATAAATTATTTATACAATTATATTTGTTATCAATAATTGGGTATCACCTTATTCTAATTGGAAATTCAACAAAAAGTGAAATTTTTTTGAAAAAAAACGCGACTTTCTATCTCCATTCTTAGAAAAAATTGCTAAAAATAATAATAAATTGCTTAAGCAATTTGTATAGGAATATATTTATCAGTTCAAGCTTTATTTCATCTATTGGAAAAAATTTGCAATAAAAACCCAAAACAAAATCATAATTATATATAATTATGAAAAATTCGCAAAACCCATTTTTTCACTTATGGGTTTTTTTGGACCCTATAAAACAGACTTATGGGCGTGATAGGTGAAAAGTCATTTTTTATTTGTAATATTTTGCTAATTTTGGAAATAAATGTTGAGTTTCAACTTGAATTAGCTAATATTTACGATCCGGAATAAAATTTACAAAAACGTATTTTTTTCTTATGGAAGATACGTTTTATATTTTATGAGGCTTGCGCCACATCTAAATATCATTTTTTTCCAAACAAAAAAATTGATTTGTTTTTATGTGATTTGAATAAATTTCCGGGCGACGAGCATTAAAATACGAGAACAAAAATTTTCCAATGCATTTTTGGACCACCCCAGTGGCCACCCTGTTACAGAAAGTATTATGTTCATGCTCCAACGACGTAAGCAAGATTGCACTATAGACACCCTTCTTTTGTATAATATGTATATCGAATAATCATTTACAATAAAATTTCTGTTCTGATTTTCCATTTTCCCACACCCCCCCCCCCTCCAGTATACAGGAAGCCACACATGGACGCCTTAGGAAAGGCTATCAGGAAATTTATCAGAAAAGGTTTTTTGCAGCTTTCCTCTCCCTTGGCCAAAAATCCAAGCAAATGCAAGCGCTTCTATTGAAAGTGCGTCTGCAGACGGTAAGGTATACTTCGTAAGAATGGGGTTCAAACATGTAAATTGAATAGTCAATATGAATCTGCATGTAAGTAATCAAAATTATGATTTACAGTGTAACAGTAATGTCTAATGTTTAATAATCTGCCTTCAAGATTTAATTCCTGCTTGAGATAAAAAATTATATCTTGCTATGTAAACAAAGTTAATTTTAATATAATTCTTTACATAAAGAATAAGATTCTTATTCACCTAAGTCTTAGTTATTTCAAGCTTCACATTTCTGAAAGTCGATTTAAATCAGGTGGTACGTTTCATTATCTCTGTTTTTTTTGTATTGTAATGTAAATGTTTAAATTAGAGAGACTTCTAATCATAGCCGGTTTCAATGATGATTTTTACTTTCTCAAGTGGAAGATGTATAACCTTTAAAAGCCCACCTGCCACAGATATAGTATAAAAATAAATTTGAAGAATTTAAGATTGTAAATAAAATAATCAACTTGAATCTGTCGTCCCAGATGGAAAAATTATACACAGTGGGAAATATTATGTATAATTTTTTCCACTATGTATAAACTATTTATAATTTTGCCGCCTAATGTATGAGGTGGCTTTAATTATTATACTATTTTAAACAAATTCACTTATTTCACATTTTTAAGCATGGAGAATTTAAAATAGTAGCGAAAAAATATGAAAAAACTCAACAAAATATGGTTGTCAATACATTCATCCTATTATTGTTTATAAGGGGATTTAGCGTAGCTCTAGAATTTCAGAGGCTTTGCAGAAATAAGTTTTCCAATGTAGTTTTGAAAAAGACGAAAACCTAAAAATCACAACATTTTGAAAATTCTATTATTTTCCAGAAATGTCCAAAAATATCCCAAAAATCGATTTGCGTGGAAAAATTAAGCTACAACCCTTATTTTTTAGCAATTCTATTCCTTTTTTTTTAAAATAAACCGCATAAAATTCGACGATGATTCCACTATGTCAAACTTCAATTTTCATTCTCTATAAAATATTATAACAATAAAAAATACAAGAAGAAAAACTGATTTTGCAATGTATCGTTTTTGTCTTCGTTTAAACAAGTAAAGTACACGAGAAACAAATGGTTTTCGATGGACAGATACAAATATAGTAAAAAAGCAAGGTTAAAAAATATATGTATTGTAATAAACTGATTTTATTATTTTCTTATTTCATTAAAATAATTTTTCAATATTTCACAATGTTATTCGAAATAAATTTGTTATTAGAGAAATTGTGTTTCATTCGTATATTTAAAAAAAAAATTTTTTTTCACAAAATGCTGCTGCGATTGACTTATGATCCTACTTCTTTTTTGCGCAGAACTTCAGCAGAAATTATTCTTGCTGAATAATATTGTTATTCGCAATATATTGCAAAGTCATGCTACCTTTAAGCCCGATAGTTTTCTCATTGTTTTGAATTTATTAATAATATAAGATTCCATTTTCAAATTGCTGAGGAAGGTTGATTTTAAATAAAAAGCCTGATTTTACTTAACAGTAAATTTCACATAATTTAAAATAATAATTTCAGCTGGTCATTTGAAAAAATAATTAAAAAGTTTCCGGTCTCTTTGAACAACAATACGATTTTTAGCTAGAAAATACCATACTTTTTTATTCATATCGCTAAAAATATTTTCTCAAACTAAAAAATTATTTTCTGACGACAATTGATTATTTTTGAATACTTTCTTGTGGAAAAAAGTTAGTAATGCTTTAAAGTACGCTTTTTAAACATATGCTGATAATTTAAAGCAGTTTTTTCAGATAAAAGTCTGATTTTTGAAAGCATAATATAAGATAAAAGTAGGACAAAAACAATGAAATAATTATTCTTTCCATTTAAATATTGTCCCTGCTCTATGGAAAATATTCTGGGTGAAGATATTCAACACCAGAATATTCTACAGAAAAATATTATGAGTGAAACTTTTCATGCACAAAAAATATTTCACACAAATTATTCACAAAGGGAAATATAAAAGCAGACTTTACACTGAAAGTCTTGATTATCTTTTATTTTAAAGTTTACTATTATATTTTTGGTGAATAATTTATTTTTTGTTCAAGAATTCTATACTTTGGTCAAACAAATGAATTATTTTGTTCAAAATTAAACTATTTTGTTAAAAACTCAACTTTCTGGTCGAAAATTCAACCGTTAGTTGAACGCTAAACTACTTTCATAAAAATAAACTTTATTGATTGAAGCTTTAATTATTTTGTCGAAAATTAGTTTTTTTTTGTTTGAAAATTAATTTTTCTCATTTGAAATTTATCTGTATTATTGTCAGTTGAAAATTTATTATTCTTAGTGGAAACTTAATTTTTGTAACTGACAATTAAACCATTCAATTATTGGTCAAAAATGGATCGTTTTGAATTGAAAATTCAAGTATTAACATTTTCATTCAGAATTCATCTTTTTTGGTGAAAATTGAACTTTTTTGTAGAATATCAATCTTACTTGGTTAATAATCAATTTTTCATTAAATATTTGACAATTCCATATTCTGTTGTAAGTTAATCGTTTCGAAATTAAACTTTTTGGTTAAAAGTGACCCTTTTCGCTGAAAATTCATATTTTTGGTTGAAACTTATTTTCTCTCTTAACTGAAAAATCTTTCTTGGTTGAAAATTCAACTATTTTGTTAAAAATTCGTATGTTTTTCTTGAATTTAACTGTTTTTGATTTAAAATCAAACTCTTCTTTGGTTGGAATATGAACTATTTTTTTTTTAGTAAACATCTTTTTGGTTAAATTCAACCTTTTTATTATTTAAAATTGAAATTATTTTTGTTCGAAATGTCAACTAGTGGTCAACTATGACATTTTTCGTTGAGAATTCATCTTTTTTCAATAAAAATTCCATTACTTGATCGAAAGTTGAACTCTTTTGGTAACCATTTATTTTTTGTTGAAGATTCATCAATTTAATTAGAACCTTCCTTCGTTGATTTAGGTATTTCGTTGAAAATTCGTTTTTTTGTTTTTGTTTTTTTTTATTGGTTAAAATATATTTTTTGAATGAAAATTTTAGGCGGTGAGATAAAAAATTTAAAATAAACAATAAGTTATTGAAAATATTTTATATGTTTTATGTTAGTATTTTTCACTAGAAAATAGTATTTCTCAAGAAGAATTTGAATGTAAAATCATAAATTTTCGAAGCAGACTAACTATTTTCAACAATTTTAGGCTGTGTTAGCGTTAGTCATCGGAAATTGGCATTTTGAATAAATCTTAAAATAGTTAACAATTTTAGATCATATATGAAATTATTACTGGCAAATTGGTATTTTCCTTACAAAATTATTAGATTTCAAGGGTACAATCTTTTTTTCAACTTTTGCTAAAATACCGTAATTGAAAATATCAAGTTAAAAATGGCAATGAAATTTTAAAGAATATTTACAATTTTTTAACAATTTTTTTTCGAACAAGGGAATCATTAGATTTAAATCCAACGAGTTTCGTTCAAAATAATAAAATTTCAAATCTTAAATAATTCCGAATCGGGATGTTTTTTGTCTGAAATTGAAATTTGATAAAAAGAAATCATTTGATTTAAACAAAGATTTACAATTTTGAACTATTTTGGGGGAAATGGTCATTTTGCAATAAAAATTGGTATTTTAATGCAAACATAATTATAATTTGAAGGAGATTTACAATTTTGCATTATGTTGGTGTTTTTTGCTGGATATTTCTAATAAAATCTTTTGAAATACACTGAATTATTTTGAGTTCTTTGAATTCTTTTAAATCTCTTGAAAAATCCTTGGAATCTTGAAGAAGTCTTTGAAATCCTCTGAAATCCCTTTATATTAATGAAATCTATTAACAATTCTTCAGAATCTTTAAAAATACCCTAAAATATTTCAAATCGTTTAGAATCTTTCGAAAACCCCTTAAAATATTTGTAATCTCTTGTAATTTCCTTGGAATCTTTGAAAATACCCTTAAATCTTTCAAATCTTGCGAAAAATCCTTGAAATTTAAAAAAATAAAGTAAAATATATGACATCCTCTGAAATCCATTCAAACGATTCAAATCTATTAAGAATTCTCTGAAATCTTATTTAAAAAACTAAAATATTAAAAATCCTTTAAAATCTTTCCAAATCCCTTTGAAATCATTTAAATCTCCTCAAAATTTTTTTGAATCTTTCAAAATACCATGAAATCTTTTAAATCCTCTGAAAACGCTTTAAAGAATGAAAAATCTTTGAAATCTTTAAAAATACCCTAAAATATTTCCAATCCTTTGAAATCTTTTCAAAGATGATTGACCATTTCTTGAACAATTTTAGGTTATGCTAACGTCTCTCATCGAAAATCAGTTATTTTACACAAAAATAAATAAATTTTAAAAAAGGTGTTTAATTATGGATACATTTTATTATTTTATTTTAGTGTCTTTCGTCGAATACAGGTGTTTTCACTTTCTTTAAATCATTAGATTTTACAGTGAGTTCACAATTTTTGTATAAATTTAGGTTATGTTCGTATTTTATACCGGAAATCGATGATTTTATAAAGAAAATCATTGCATTTCAAAGGAAATATATTTTTTTTAATTTTAGGTCAGGACAATGTTAAGCTGAGATAACATCTGCACGGGAAACCGGTGATTTAAAAAAAAACATTATGTTCGAACTAAGAAATTAGACTTAAAAATAAAATGTTGAACAATTTTTATTTGTATTTGAGATATCAATTTTCATAAATTATAACAAATATTGTCGTCCCTTTTTATTTCTATTACCTCAGATAATAGATACTATAAAATACAAAAATGTTGCATAATTATCAATTTGATATTTTAATTTAAAAATTGCATGGCAATAATAATGATGCGGATAGCCCGCTTTTATAAGTTTGATTAAATTCTGATTATTTCTTGCATCAAAATTAGGTGAAACGTTAATGGTGTCATACCCGACTTACACTATCTCCGTAAAATTACATGAAAATTTTCAAAATTTCAAAAAAATCTGATCACTTGAAGTTTGAGGTCGTTCCTCGTCAAATATACTTGACCTATCTGCACTTAAATGTAATGTCATCTAAGCAAAAAACGTATACTTCCTGAATTATTTTTTCCGTAAACAACTTTCATCATACTTTTAGGTAAGCTATTTGATCTTCTGTTCTTAAACGAAGGTACGAAGAACATAACAGCAATGAGTAGCTAAAACGAAGATTCCCGAATAGAGTACACATCGAAAAATTTATTTCTGGTGTTTAATTGAGCAACGTGCGTACTCAATGAAAGGAGGAATGCAGTTAACGTTCGCTTTGATTTTGGTAAGATTATTCAATTTATCATAATCTTATATTTATAATTTTCTTAAAACTATATGAGTATTTTTTTGTGTAATATATAATTATTTGGGTTGAACAAAAGTCATTTCTATAAGGTATGCATGATAGCAACTCAAATTTAAGAAAGAATTTCCGGCGATTTATATTTTGAATTACTCATTGATTGGAATCTTCAATTGAATAGAGGGTGCCCGCAAAAAATTGTTTCTTTGAATTCCGCGAACGTTTTTCTCAAAATTCCTTCTTTTTGGTGCAAATATACTGCCATAAATTTTACATTACTTTCAAAAAATTGTTTGAAGCTTCCGTTAGACCATTTGATGTCTGAAAGGGAATTTTCTTACTTTATAATGTGTAAAAAATAAAAATTTAAAGCTAAACAATTCTTTCATCCCTCGAAAGTATATTTGTTTCTAATATGTGAGTTCTACATGCCAGTCATGTGAAATATCATGCGCTAGCAGAAAAAACAAACATTCTGGCTACTTCTAGATGAAGTGGAAGGCTATCACGACTGCACACATACTTACCCATGTCAAAAATTCATAAACATTTCGTTGGCACTAAAAAAGGACAAGTTCGTTATTCAGATATTATCCAGCTATTCATCTCTCCAGTTACAGATTTATTTAAAAGTCAATATTTTCCAGGTTGAATTGAACTGTTTTTGATCAAAAATTGAAATATTTTTTAGTTAATCATTAAACTTTTACATTTGTCCTTGAGAATGTATGGTTTTTAGTTGAAAATTTATCTCTAGAATTAACAATAAACTTTTTTGTTAAAAATTCGTTTCTTCTGGCAGCAATTAACTTTTCAATTTGAAAATTTAACTATTCCAGTTTTGGTAGGAAAGACATGATTCTATGTTAAAAATGCGTCCTTTTGCTTTGAAAATTCAACTCTGTTGGTCCAAATTTAATCTTTTCTGCTTAAAAATGCAAATATTTGATTGAAATTGTCGATTTCGGTTGGGGATTTTCTATTATGGTGAAAATCTGTTTTTTGTTTAATGCTGAAAAATAATTTTTTCAACTGAACATTTAACTCTCTGATTTTTTATTCTAAAATTATCGTATTTAATTGACTTAGCCTATATTGCAACTCAACGGCTGATTCTGCCGTCAAAACATTATCATTATTTAATTAATTATATTTTGTGAAATAATTATTATTCGGTTGAGAATTTTATATTTTCAAGTGAAAATTGAACTATTTAGTTAACAATTAATCTATTTTGTGGACAGTGCAATATTTTTACTGGAAATGTTAGGAACTTAATCTATCGAAATTATGATAATATAAAGTAAAAATGTATAATATTATATGTTATTTTGTACCAGGCATCTTTTGCAAGACATGCTGCAGGAGATGCTGTAGGAGATGCTGCCGCAGTTACTGCAGATGCTTCTGCAGGAGGTGCTGCAGGGGGTTCTGTAGGAGGTGATGTAGGAGGTGCTGTAGGAGGTGATGGAGGTACTGTTGGAGGTGACGCAGGAGCTTCTTCAGGAGCTGATCCAGGAGCTGCTGCAGGACTTTCTTATCCAGATACAAAATTAATGGGCATGGCGGGCTTCGCAAAAAAAGGTGGCACTGTTGGAGGTTCGAATGGAAATGTGGTTTTTCTACAAAATTTGCAGGACTTGAAGAAGTATATCACTGACGCAGTGCCTCAAACTTTAGTCGTAGCTGCAAATATTGATGCACCTAAAAGAGAGACTATTTTCCTAGGATCTAATAAGTCTCTAATTG
>JAABKJ010000225.1:0-55502 GCA_011634705.1 Andricus grossulariae
AGCAGTTCTAGGAATGTCGGGTGTATTTATTTGTATTATTATTGATAGTATTTATTATTGATTTCAAATCACCCGCGTTTTTCACTTGAAAAAGTTGCGTATAGGCGGCGCCTCGATACAAAAACGGGGCAGCCGATGAACGTTTGTTGATCAAAATAAACTGCCGAATCGCGGTAGAGGTGGGGGCCCCTCCTGCCTTAAAATAATTGGTCGGGTACGTTTCAAGGACCTTAAAGTAAACGGAAGTTTACTGTATTTACAACTATTATACAAGTACAGAGTCCTGGAACTGTTAAAATGAAGTAATAATTATATTTTAAATCCCATTTTTTGACATTGTAATAAATTTTATATTCAGAATACTATTCTACTACAAAAATTTGAACACATTTTTGATAAAAATCATTTGGTTTTGATTGAAGAAACTCAACTTATTTTTGTGGGCCTCATAAACAGTTTTAAAACTTCGAAATATTGCTAATTTCATCAAAATATTACTGATTTTTTGCCGTTTCAAAAAACTTTAATGATTAAGTTAAAAATCATTCCTATGTCTGAAAAATGATTAATTTCTTTACGTCATAATCGAAATATTCGCATATATAAAAATATTTACATAAAAAATCGGTATGCCAAGTTTTGAAACCCATTCGACAAAATGATTTAAAAATGTTTTCAAAGTTATGGGAAAAACAAAAGACATTTTGAAGACAACATTTCAAATATTCTAATTTTAAAGGTTTAACTGTGTCGAAGAAACTTTAAATTTCTTGGTCAGTTATGTATAGGTAATAATTTAAAAGTTGGAATCATTCGATTTTAAATTGATTGTAAAAAACGTATTTCACATTTTAAAAAAATATCCTTTTCCTATTCATATTAATTACAATTAAGGTTGAAATAATTCTGTAGGTTTCAAATATCAAAATTGAACTGTCATTATTTCATTAAATTTTTCGCGCCCTCATTTTGTATATAATATTTATAGAAGCGAACTGGGATTTAATATTATTTTAAAGATTTTAAAGTATTAGTAATAAAAAAAAATTTAATGAGATTCAAAAGAATTTCCCAAAACATTATAAGGATTTTAATGGATTCCTGGGGAATTGAAAGGTTTAAGGGTATTTTTAATGATTCCAAGGACTTCACGAAATGAAAAAGTATTTTTATGAGATTTCATTAGATATAAACAATTTCCAAACATTTTATAATATCCCTATAGATTTCAAAGAATTTCAGAAACACTTAGGGCATTTATAATATTTTAAAGATTTGAAAAGATTTTTGAACATATCACAGGATTTAAAAAACTCCGTGCGGTTTTAAAGAATTCCGAAAGATTTAAAAAAAAATTTTATATGGGATTCATAAGATGTTAGGATATTCATAAATATTTGAAGGGATTTCAGAAAATTTTTAATATTTCCAAATATCACATTTTGAAGAAAGTTCCAGGGGCTTTATAATATTTCCGAAGATTTTAATCATTTTAAGGGAGAATGAAGACTCTCAATGAGGTATCTTAATCAATACCCCATGATCTCATAGCATTTTATAGAACTTCAAATATTTTAATGGATTTCAAAGAATTTATTCACAAGAATTAAGAAATTTCGTAGGATTTCAAAGATTTGAAGAGATTTCCAAATATTTAGATTCATTTCCAAAGATTAATTTTTTTCAAAAAAGATTTTACGATATTTAAAATGAATTTAAGCAATTTTCAATAAATTTCGAATATTTAAAGAAATTATAAATGATTTTAAAGATTTGAAGGCATTTTCAAGAACCCTAAAGAATTTTCAACAGTTTTGCCAAATTCCAACGGATTTCACAGATTTGAAGAGATTTTCAAATATTTAAAGATATTTCCAAAGATTAAATATCCTTAAAATAATTTTAGAAAATTTAAATAGATTTTTAAAAATTTTCCATAGATGCCAAAAATTTGATGGGATTTTAAGTTATATGAAAGATAAGGAGGTATTTATAAGAACCCCAAAAAATTTTTAACAGCTTAAAAAAATGCCAAGAAATTTCAAAAAGATTTTGAAAGGATTTGAAATATTTTAGTATATTCAAAACGATTTCAAGAAATTTTCGATAGATTTCTATAAATTAAAGGGATTTCGAAAAACGTTGAAGATTTTAGGGTATTTTGAAAGATTCCAAGGAATTTTCAAAATATAAAAAATTTTCAAAGGAATTTCTCCGGAATTTAAATAATTTTAAGGAAATAAAAGAAATTTGCATTCAGTTTTAAAGAATTCGGCAGAATTTTGGAAGGTATGGCACGATTTCATAGAACCTCTACAGTTTTACACTATCTGAAACAATATTAAGGGATTATTGAAGAATTTTAATGGATTCTATCAGATTTCCGAGGATCTCAACGATTTTAAGGGGGTTTAAAGGGTCTCAAGGTATAATAACAAATTTTTCAAGATTTCACGAAATCTCAACTGGCATGCACTTTTGAAGAAAATGTTCAACGCGAAGGTCAAGGTCAAGGTCACCATTCGATCGGGCGTCAAAAATGCTACAACTCTTGCGTTGGACATTTTCTTCAATAACGCATGCCAGTTGAGTCATCCCGCTGTACGTTGTTTGACCTTGCCATGACCTTCCGAGGTCAAATTTTCGATTGGTCAAGGTCATATCTTGACGTTAAATTTGCCGCTTTCTCAGTTCCTGGGGTCAAAAATAGGGGTTTCCATTAAAAAAAAAATTTGACCTTGAAATGACAGTGACGTTCATGGTCAAGGTCAAGGTCACCATTATATCGGGCATCAAAAATAATACAACTTTTGTGTCAAGTCATATTCTGCGAAAAAGGTTCCCTTCCGAGATATGTTTCTGTTCCCATACTTTCAGAACACCCTGTACGTAATCGAAATTATTTTGATACGGAGGATGGAAATTTTCAAAAGTTTCGCCTTCAATCCTTAATTTTTAAGACTTACTAACTTTTTCGCTTGAATATCGGCTTATGATTTAAATTTTCAAGGGTCAATATTTTTAACCCTGTTCTGAAATAATTGGTGTGTCTGGGAAAAATATTTATAATACCAATATCTACGAGGGTTTCGATAAATTTATTTCAGTACACGATATATTCATCGATTTGATATAAATCACTCCTCCTTCCCGCGACCTTCTAAATCCTTGATATATTTCCCAGGATACGAAAATCGCTTGCAGAGGTATTGGAAAGAAAATGTGAAGTCCGAACTAAACCTTTTCTGCAATCGATTAATGCAGATTTTTTAAAATCTCGTTTTACAATTCTCATGTATTCATTCGTGGGAATCGAGTCATTAAAAACGTTTTCTAGTTTCTCTTAAATCCAATATAATCCTACTTAGATAGAAATATCCTATATGGAAAGTAATTAAATATATATTTTATTATTTCTTAATAGTATCCTTTCTTAAAAAATCGTTATTTAGAGATCTCGCATACATTGCTGCTGAAAACCTGATTCGTTGCATACTGCGTGAATATGATTTTTAGTGGCTGTTTTCAGTTTCTTTTCAACTTTAAACTTTTCACCCATATTAAATAAGGTTATAATTTATTTATCTATTAATAAATATTACGAATTTTCCGCACCATCAATTTATCCAATCAAGATTTCCAAAAAAGTAATTTTATTTGATGATAAAATTGATTTGATTCAAAGTTTTGAAAGTTTTGAAAAGATTCAAAATAATTTAATTCTTGAGAAGGTTTCAAAAAATTTAAAAGAAAATTTAGATTTCAGAAGATTTTGAAAGAAGAAGCTTTTTATCAATTTGGAAAGGTTTCAGGATATTAATAATCTATTAAGTTTCCATGGAAAATTTCAAATGACTTTTTATTTAGGAAACTTATTTTTAAGAGAAAATTCAAAAATATTTCAGAAGATTTCACATGATTTTCTAAACCAAATTAAACAAAAAATGTTAGGAAAAATTTACATCATTTTTAAAAATATTTATAAGGGTCAGATTTATTTATAGATTGAAAAATAATGACAAATTTTTAAATATCGAAAAAATTTGTTTCAAATGTAGATTTTTAGGGATTTCAAAATGCAGTTTTGAAGCTTTTTGAGGCATTTGAGAAGATTCCAAGTAATAAACCAATTTTCTTCAGATTTCCGGAAAAATGTTGATGGGTTTTTTAGTTTAGGAAACTAATTTTAAGAGAATTATTATCATTCAATTTTCTGGAATGTTAATAAAATGTAGAAAAAATTCGAATCATTTTCAAAGATATTAAGAAGTATCGAACAAATTTCATAAATAATACAAAATTTCGAAATTTTATGTAAAAGATTTTTGAGAGATATCAAGAAAATAATAAACTTTTTTTAATATTCTCGTGAACATTTCAACTGATTTTTCATTTTTAAAAATTAATTTTGAAAGAAAATGAGAAAGAATGTGTAAAAATGGCGAAAAAAATCTGGAAGATTTTCAGACAATTTTGTTAATTTGAAAAAATTTTCTGGTTAAGGATACACTTATTTTGTCGAAGTTTTATTTTTTGGACAAATAAAACTATTTTTGATACTAAATTAAAATATTTTCAATTTGAAATATCAACTTTTACATTTTTCCTTGATAATTTAGCTCTTTTTGGTAAAAGATTTAATTATCTTGGTAAAAGTTGAACTGCTTTGTTGAAAGTTGAATTTCTTTGTCGAAAATTCACATTTTGTTCTGAAAATGATCATTTTAGTGGAAAATTCATCTCTTTGATTGAAAATGTAACTATTTTGGTTGAAAATTAATTTATTTTTACTGAGGATTCGACCACTTTGTTAAATTATTTTTTATGAATTCCATTGTTTGTTATTTACAATTCAATTTTTTTTTATTGTCATGTCAACTAATGCATTTTTCGTTGAGAATTTATCTCTTTTTATAAGAATTGAACTCTTTAGTTGAAAACCCATTTCGTTCAAAATTCGTCTCTTAGGTAGGAAATTCATCCATTTATATAAAAATTAAATTTTTTGGTTCAATATTAACCTTATTATTGAAATTTCACATTTTTGCTTTGTCAAATTAAATTATTTTGTAGTAAATTTACAACTTTTTGGTCGAGGATTCAGCAATTTGGCGCAAAATTCGTATTTTTTAGACAAACTCAACTATTTTTTATTTTAAATTGAGATCTTATTTAGTTGAAATATCAATTACGCATTATATTTTTCGTTAAAGATTAATCTTTTTTCGTTGAAAATTCAACTATTTGGTTGACACGATTTTTTGTTGTTGAAAATTTGATTTGCAATATCTGAATCTTCATAAATGCTTTTAAATTTTCTCAAGAACCTTAGGAATATTATATTTATATCAATAGCTGTAAAGACAAACTTATTATTATACTTACTTCCTCTTTCTCAGATATCAGAATTTAATTTTAGCTCGAATACAAATGTTTAACAACTTTGAAATAAATAAATAGTTATTCAAAATTTTTATTTTGCATGACAAATTATTTTTTCCCTTAAACCGAAAAACTACACGCGCGTGATTGATGATGCTAGTTGGATTAAAAAAAAATTCCAAATCGATTCCTACACTTTTTAACAGTTTGAGTGAAATTATTTTCCAATACTTTTTCTCCTCTCCAGATACGTATAATATAATCAATGACTCTGAATTCAGCTATACATATTATTATTATTATTTCGAGAGTGAAGACAGCTTAAATAATGCTGATAATAAATTACACCCCCGTCTTGTACGGCGGCCACCATCCGAGTATAACCGAGTCAAGCGCTGCTTAACTTCGTTGATCGTAAAGAGAAGCCTCAAACATTTGCGTGTGTCCAAGCGGACATAAAGATTTGAAAATTGGGAAACTTATTTATAGAAAACTAATCGTCCTATCAAAAAACAAGAACATATTTGGATTTGTATCAGCAATATCTGTAGAAGTTTTCTTAATTACGCAAAAAAATGATTTTTTTAAAGAATCGAATTGTTATAAACTTTAGGGACATTATCATAGACAAATCTATCAGCCTGAAAATATTTTGAAGACTATTATTAGATTTTTGAACAAAATACCCTTAAGAGTTTTGTTACCACTACAAAAAATAATTATTTAAAGAAATACAAGGTTAATAATAATTGTCTACATTTTTAATTATTCAACGCACAAGAATGTAAGCTAGCATTACACTGGAAAAGATAGCATCACTGCCAACTTCAACAAACCACTGATAAAGTCAAGAATTAATCAATTAAACATTGTTTTCATCCCCTCGACGCACAGTGTAGCCAAAAGCACTTTTTGTGGACAAAAATTTGTCTACAACTCAATTTTCAATGGATTAAAATTTTTTGTTATAATGACCATAGGGCTTTCGGGTATATCGAGACGAAGCAAGAATTTCGATTTGGCTAAACCAACATTTTGTATTCAACAAAAAAATAAACAATATTTTTATCCTAACTTTCAGATGTACCTTTTTTTTGTAACATCTACGAATTGACTAACGAAGAGTTTAAGTCAGTGTAATTACTATCTAGCAATAGTTTTCAGTAGGTCAGAGTAAGAAAAAAACTGTTTCTAATGTTTAACAAAAATTAATTGACAAAAGCCATTTTTTATGATTTGCAATGATTAGTTGTTTGAAATTCACAGTTTTCATATAGAATGTGGAATAAATGTATGCCTAATTATGGGTACTTAAAAATATCTGCATTTTTTTGCAGAATCGACCAAAAATGTCTTGCCAATGTCTCCTTGCGATAATTTTTTTTCAAATTAACAACAACTGGGGATTATTTAAACAATATTTATAAACAAGTTCACATTTTTCACGTTATTCCACGAATAGGGCCAATTATTTTTCGGAACAAAAATGTTAGTGAAACCAACTAGACATGTATTTCCAATGACTCTTTGCTATGATACTTTGCCAACGAATAAGAAAAGTTAATTATTTAAACGATTTTTATAAGCAAATGTACATTTTGGTCACTTTTGCAGGAATAGGCTTCTTTTTTTCGTAGAGTAATCTAGAAATGTCTTACCAATGACTCCTTGTTGCCTTGTTTGTCCAATTAACAAGAAATGTTCATTATTTAAATAATATTTATGTCTTGCCAATCATTCCTTCTTCTCGCATTTTCTCAATCAGGAAAAAGTGTTTATTGTTTAAACGATATTTATAAACAAATTCACAGTTTGAACATTTTTCAATGATGATTTTTTTCCGAAGTGAGCTAGAAAAACGAAGGTCATTACATGCATTATGTGTGATGGGTTATTAGATATAGTTTTATCAAATTATGTATTTACTGGGAATCGTATTTTGACAACAACCGCATATGCGAATAATTTATTCCATAAAATATCATGAGCGTTCCTGAAAAGTTGAACTGCTTTTGCTGCTAATGGTTTATTACCATACATAATGAACAGTCTTTAAGTCTCTTTACCATATTCGAGGTAGCAGTTGTTAAATAAAGTTTTTTTTCTTTTTTTAATTAACTTTTATATTATTTCACTTTTCTTTTTGTTTTATTTCTTTTTTTCAAGAAACTTATTCAAGGAAATTTACATTTTTACCAATAATGCTTCAGCATCATCCGACAAGGCTTTCATTTTTCTCTTATCTTTGACCCTTGAAGAGCTAATCGTTGGATCTAAAGATATCAGGAGGCAATGGATTATATTATTATTGGTCAGTACTCTATTCGACATTCTACTTTGTTATTAGCCTTTTGGGGCTCCTCTAATAGCCAGCCAAAAGGTACGTCGAAGGATCTGATGATCTCGCCACCATGAATGAGAACTTTATGGACTGATGGTGGCATTGGATACCAGCCATATAATGTCACACAAAGCTCTGCAGTTTCTAGACAAAATGTTTTGAATTGATCACAGTGGATCATCCGACCACAAGTTAACACTTGCAAGATAGTATGAAACCTGACGAACACTCATGATATTTTATGGAATAAATTATTCGCATCTTCGGTTGTTGTCACTCCGCAAAAAAATGTATCATTAAAAAATGGTCAAACTGTGAATTTGTTTATAAATATTGTTTGAACAATCAACACTTTTTCCTAATTAAGAAACTGTGACAAGAAGAAATAATTAACAACACATTTATTATTAAGAACAATATCCGAATAGTTTATAACCATTTAATTGTCTTAAAAATCTTATTTTTGCGTAATTAAGAAAACTTCCAGATATGTTCCTGAAGCGAATAAAACTATATTATTGGTTTTTTGAGAATACGATTAGTTTTCTTTAAATAAATTTTCCAATTTTCAAATCTGTATGTTCTTGAAACTATTTTTGGACTGATATATTTGTTCGTAGTGATGTTCAAATAGTTTATAACCATTAGTTTCAAAAATAATTTTTTTGCCTGATTAAAAAAGCTCCCAGATATATTTCTGAGGCGAACTCAACTATGTTATTGGGGTTTTGAGAAGACGATTAGTTTTCTTTAAATAAATTTCCAACTTTTCAAATTTGTAGGTATAGATAAATTCAGGGTCGTTATAATTATCGCATTTTTTATCGCGATAAGCACCAAAAAAAAAAACCCGCATCTGCCATGGAAATGGGTAATAATTGTTATTCACTCCTAAAAGCGCACACGTGTACATGCGTTTTTTTCCATGACGATACAATTCTGATGATTACGATTATCGTACTGCTGAATGGTGGTGGACAATTGGGGACACAAGCGACATCGGTATACGATTATTATCCCTGGGGTGGGGGCGGAGGGGGGCAATGTTACAGTAAAAATTATTCTCATTCAGGCTCAGTAGAGAACGTGCGTGATAAATTGAATAATCATGGAATGAATTAAATAAAAGCAGACAATTTGCACTCATTGGTCACTTGTAACATCAGCATATACATTTTCGTGAATTGAATTACGATATGCAAATATCAGGCTGAAATCACTACTTTGGTATTCATCAAAAGCGAATAAAAAATTAAGTAGAGGCCGTTTATATTTCCCACTCCTCCCCACCTTTGTATGAAGGTACCATATTTACTTCAATATGGAACAAATTTTCAACAAAATAGTTAATTTTCCAACAAAAGAAATGAATTTGAAACTAGAATATTGAATCTATAGCCTAAAAAATTAATTTTTAATAAAGTCACTAGTTCAACTTTTAAGCAAGTATAGTTGAATTTTTAGCTAAAATATGAAAATCCAACCAAGAAGAATCATTCTTTACCAAAAAATACGACTTTTACACGAATACATAATATTTTAATAATACAGTTAAATTTTTATTTAAAAAAATTAATTTTCAACCAACAGAGATACATTTTTTACGAGATAGTTAAGCTTTCAAGCTAAAAAGTTGAATGTTTTAGAAAACAGTAGACTTTTAAATCCAAAAAGATGAACTTCAAACCAAGAAATATTATTTTACAATGAAATAGTTGAATTTTCTAGAAACAGAAAGACTAATTTTAGATCAAACAGTTGAATTTACAACCAAATAGTTACACCTTCAAGCAAAAAAGGAATTTTTAACAAAAACGTTGGATTTTTAACCAAACAGTTGAATTTTCAACCAAACAGATGAATTTTCAACCTAAAAGATGAATTTTCAACCAAATAGTGGAACTTTCAAACAAAAGAGATTAAACTTCAACCACAAACAATTGCAGTTTTTCACAAATAGTTTAATCATCAAGCCAAAAAGAGGAACTTTTTAGAAGATAAGACAAACTTTCAACAAAATAGTACCACATAGTTTGATTTTCCAACCTGAAAATATGAATTTTTAGCCAAATAGTTGAATTTTTAACCACAGAAGTTAATTATCAACCGGAGAGTTGCATTTATCATAAAATAGTTGAACTTTCAAGCGAAAGGGACGATTTTTCAACAAAATTAATGTTAAATTTTCAAACTACAAAAATGGATTCTCAACTAAATGGTCGAATTCCTAAATAAAAAAGATTAAACTTCAATCTGACACAGTTGGATATTCAACCAAATAGTTGAATTTCCAAGATGATATTTGAACCAAAGCGTGCTTTCTATGTTGTTTAAACGTCAACTACAAAAGTTCAATTTTTATCCAAACAGTTGCACTTTCAACCAAAAACAAAATTTGTACCAAAAGAAATGAATTTTCCACCAAAAAAGATTTTTCGTTCAAGTGAGAAAAAAAATGCCAACCAAATCATAGAATTTTCATTTAAAAAGTCGAATTTTTTAACAAAAAACAAACAGAAAAAGTATGAATTTTTAATCACATGTTTGAAATATGAAAAAAATGATCAACTAAACAGTTGCATTTACAATCAAATTGTTGAATTTTCAAACAAAAGGAATCAATTTTTCAAGAAATATTTAAATCTTTAACATACAAAGATGACTTTTCAAACAAATATCAAATTCAGAAATAAAAAAGATCACACTTCAACCAAAAAGAGTTGCATTTTCCACCAAAGAGCTAAATTTTCAAGCCAAAGACACTAATTTTTTAGAAGACAGATGAATTTGCATTAAAAAAAGATTAATTTCTAACGAAAAATATAATAGTTGATATTCTGACCAACAAATGATTTGAATTCAAAATCGAAAACAGTCAAATTAAACAAAAAATATTAATTCTCAATCAAAAATGTTCATATTTGAACTAAAAAAGATGTTAATTTCCAATTAAAAACCGTTGAATTCAACCAAAAAGGACGAATTTGCAACAAAATAGTGGAATCTTCAACATTCATTTATTGCTGTATTTTCAAGCCAAACAGGCGAATTCTATTTAAAACAGTTGAATTTCCTACCCAAAAATGTGAATTTTTAGACAAAAAATTCATTTTTAAACAAATAGTTGAATTTTCTATCAAAAGAAAAGATTGTTCTACCCCAAAAAATAGTGAAATCTTAAACTAATAAAATGAATTTTTAACAAGGTAGTTCAACATTCAAACAAAACTAGTTAAATTTTTTTATTGGGTTCTAATAATTCAGTTCGCAGTTAAGAGCAAAAAGGAGAGAAAGGGGAAAAGAGCGGAATAGGGGGAATAGTGTGAAGTCTGTACTTAGATACTTTACTTATAAAATAAAAACAATAAGTTTCATTTTTTCAAGCATTTCAAAAAATTGTTATTCACATTTATATTTTCCGTAAGTGGGACTGCTTAGGAGACACCAAATTTGAACCCATAAATAGCGATTAACAACAAAAATTAAAATTAAAAGTTGGATTCAATTTGGAATAATAATTAAAGTCGAAAGGACTTGCTAAAATCGTGAAATTATTATCAATTATTGTATAGTCGCTGTTTGTAATAATTTGCAGACATTGTGTAAAGTAGAATTTCAATTGGGGATTTAAAAGTCTTTGTGTTGTGATACCCAGTTATATTGTTTTCTCAATAAGTTACGACACCCAGACGCAATGAATATGAAAGCGGCCGATCATAAATTTGCTTTGCAACTATATGGGAAGATTATACGCCGAGCGTTTTGTATTCTTTTTTATACGACACACAGTAGCGCGAGCACCGAGATTTAAATTTAATGCCTATCTACCGTGGAATGGTGAATTGAACGAAATGCGAAATGTCATCCTTTTTGAGAGGACGTTTCGTATCATGACGTTACGATCCCTCGACATCTAGTAAATAGAATTTGCTTTTTAATTTGTTGATTAATTATTTTCCATTCACACACTATAAATGTTAACTAGCTTATCGAATGTTCATGTAGGTTCATCAAACTATAATTACCATTTTAAACTACAAGATTTTCAAATTTAAATAGTGAAAGTCTAAAACTTAGCATTTACTAAATTAGTTTTTAACTCTCAAAATAGAAAATAGACACTGATTAGTATTACTGAATTTTCTGCAAAAATTAACCGGTCAAGTATAATGCTAAGTTCGTTAAAAATAATTGAAGCTTTTTCTTTCATATGCGGAAGCATATATGTTACATTTGTAAACAATTATAAGAGTTGTAAAAAAAATCACCGCTGTCATTTGTACTGTTCACAATTTAAGAATTTTTTAATTACAATCTGTAAAACTGAATAAAGGACTAGGCACAAAATGTACATGAAATGTATCCCTGTCGATTTTGATCAAACTTAATAAAATTGTAGTTCTCATTGTCTCGATTGAAAAAGTCAATTAGCATAAAGTCCAAAAATGGACAGTTTTCGAGTTACAAAGGATTAAACTTTGAACTATTTTAAAAAACCTAGGCCAATATCTTAAAAACGGAAGATCAGAGAAAAAAATGTTCCCTAAAAAAGTTATTACGCTCTGAGGCGAAAATTCTGAGAAAGTCATTACTTTAAGACACATGTCATTTTGTGAGGTCATTCAGAGTGAACTTCTTATTTGTTGCTTATTTTCAGCTAATAAGGCAAGATATGAACAGGAAATCAATATTTAGCAAAGAAAGGCAAGATGTTGTCTTTATCCAGTCAATAAAGGTACGACATGGACAGAACTCAGTCAATATCCAGCCAACAAAGACAAGGTATGTGCAGGCTGCTGCCAATATTCAGCCAGTGAAGGCAATATACAAGCAGGAAGTAGTCAACATCCAGTCAATGAAGGCAAGATATGAGAAGTTTGTTGCCAACACATATTAGGATAGTTGGTTTGGGTTCGGTCATTTGGGTTGAATCGTTCGGGTTAGTTCGTTTGGGTTGGTTCACATGGTTTGGTTCGCTTGGTTTGGTTCACTTAGGTTCCTTCGTATGGGTTGGTAAGTTTCGGTTGGTTCATTTGGGTTGGCTGGTTTGGATTGGTTTGAGTTAGTTGGTTGGGGTTAGCTTGGGCTGGTTGGTTTGGGTGGGTTGATTTGGGTTGGTCTAGGTTAGTTGGTTTGAGTTAGTTTGTTTGGGTTACTTGGTTTGGGCTGGTTTTGATTAGTTTGTGTTGGTTGGTATCGGTTGGCTTTTTTGGGGTTAGTTGGTTGGATTGCGTGTGTTGGATGGGTTTGAAGATTTGGGTTGGTTCCTTTCGGTTGGTTCGTTTGTGTTGATTGGTTTGGATATGCTCGCTTGCGTTAGTTTATTTGGGTTGATTGGTTTAAGTTGGTTCGTGTTGGTTCCTTCGTTCGGGTTGATTCATTTAGGTGGATTGGTTTCAGTTGATTCGTTTGGCTTGGTTCGTTCGGGTTGGTTCATTTGGTTTGTTGTGTTTCTGTTCGATCGTTAGTGTTGGTTTGGTTAGTTTGGCTTAAATCCTTCGGGTTCGTTCGTTGGCAAACAAACTTCTCATATCTTGCCTTCATTGGCTCGATATTTACAACATTCTGCTCATATCTTGCCTTCATTGACTGAATACTGGCAACAGCCTGCTCATGTCTTGTCTTCGTTCGCTAGCTATTGACTAAGCCTTGCTCGTTCCGTGCCTTTGTTGGCTGGATATTGACAACGTCTTGCCTACCTTGGCTGGATATTGATTTCCTGCTCATATCTTGTCTTTATTGGCTGGATTTCAACAGAAAATGAGAAGTTTACCTTGAATGACCTTGAAAAATGACCTGTGCTTAAGGTCACTAAGGTAACTTTCGTAGAGAACATTTCTTTCTCTAATCTTCTGTTTCTGAGATACTAGCCTATTTTTGGACTTTAGGCCCATTGACTTTTTCAATCGAGACGATGATAACTACAATTTCACAAAGTTTGATCGAAAACGACATGGATCCAATTCATGTACATTTTATGCCACGTTTTCAACTTTGAATATTCAAATTTGAATGATTTTGAGGGTTTCGTATCCCCGGACAGGAACCATTGTAGCTTCGGTCTGGTGTCTGTCCGTCGTACTTTTTTCCGAGGAGGGGGGATGGGAAATTATAGGAAATTAGGAGAGAGAAAGTAGGGGAAATAAGAGGCAAGAGGGGAAATGATAGACGGGAACTAGGGAAAGTCAGAGGTAATGAGAGTAGAGGAAGTAAGTGAAATAAGGGAAGGAAAGTAGGAGAAGTGAGTGTGAGTGGGGGGGAGGCGAGTACAGGAAATGGTCAGAATTCAGGGTAAGTACAAAATGCATTAAAAATTGCATCCTATACTATTATACACATTAAATATTGAGGTGTCTTTAATTAAACAGATTTAAAATTAAAGAATTTTAAATTGTAAATCTCCAAAATTGAATTATTTAAAAATATTAATCTTGAAAATTGAATAATTTGAAATTCTATTCATAAATTCTATTTGAAATTCTTTGCCTGAAATAAATTTACAAATTGGATTTTGTTTTTCTTTTTTATAAGACGCGTAGTTTTTGCTGTTCAAATTATTGGAAAAACGATACAAGGCACAATAAAATGTTTAATCGAAAAAATTTTATCCTAAAACGGAAGTCCCGGACCAAGGTACAGAAATGATTAAAAAATACATTTATTATATATATATATATATATATATATTATATATTAGAACCGGTTTAACCCTTTGAGACCCGAGTTTTTTTACATACTGTACATTCACAAAATCAGCTGTAATGAATTCAAACAGGGTCACAGATGACAAAAAAATTATCATAGCTTGTTATCCATGCAAAACTACCCCTACTTGTAATAACCACCCCTAAAAATGTCGGAAATTCGTTTTGCAAGTTCTCATGACTTGATTTGATCTAATAAACGAACAAAAATGTATAAAATGACTTGGAGCTATTCTGAGGATCTGGTCAACCGCACCAGCCCTCTTGTACCAAAGCAAAAAAAAAAGCAAAAAACCACCCCTGATTGGAAAGAACCTTTTAACCTTTTACGGCATAGTGGTAACCCAGATTACCACGTCTTTTATTTACAACTTTTTTCTCTAAATTCAATGTTTCTGAAGAAATATCAAAAAAGTCCTATTGGTATCATATTTGAAGCATTGTAGAGTGTACAAAAAAATGATGACACGTGTATTGTGTAAATTTGTAGATAGCCATAAATAAAAAAATTTCGAAAATCAATCTTCTTTACGAAAGAATTCATTTTTGAACGACGTATTGAATAAATTACAATAAAACTTGTTACTCTGGAATTTTCAGGGTCGCTGATTACGAATCTGGGGACCGATTTGCAAAAATTCAAAATGACGGATCCAATATGGCAGACGAGTTTTCAAAACATTAATGGATTTTCATGAAATCTGACATCTGGGGGGTTTTGGGGTCTCTGATAACGAAACTGAAGTCAGATTTTGAAATTTAAAAATGGCGAATTTAACATGGTGGGCAAATGTTGAAAAAGTTGTTGGAGTTTCATAAAACTTGGTACACAGGGGGTTTTGGGGTCTCTGATTACGAATCCCGAGACCGATGTTCCACATTCAAAATCGCGGATCCAAAATGGCGAACGAGTTTTCAAAAAAAGAATGGATTTTTAAAATAAACATAAAAAAAATTGCAAAAACTCGAGAATGCTACGGGTAAGAAATAATAAATGGAACTGGTGATTCATCGAAGATGCAATTTTTATACTAAACTACATTTTTCACAGCCAAATTGAAATCTAATTTTTTTATTTTAACCTAACTATTAAAATTAACAACCTCGAAAACTCCTAGATGCCAAGTTTCATGAAAATCCAACATTTTTTTAAAACTCGTCCACCATATTGGATCCGCTATTTTGAATTTTGCAAATCTAAATCCGGATTCCTAATCAGCGACCCCAAAAATCCCCGAGTGACAAGTTTGATGAAAATCGAACAAACTTTGCAAAATTTGTTCGCCATGTTGAATCCGCCATTTGGAAATTTCAAAATCTGACTTCAGAATCGTTATCAGAGATCCCAAAAACCCCCCAGATGTCAAGTTTCATGCAAATTCATTAATATTTTGAAAAAACGTCCGCCATATTGGATCAGCTATTCTGAATTTTGGAAGCCGGGCTCCGGATTCGTAATCAGCGACCCCGAAACCCCCTGAGTGACAAGGTTTATGAAAATCCAACAACTTTTTCAAAAGTTGTCCACCATGTTGAATCCGCCATTTTGAAATTTCAAAGTCTGAATTCATATTCGTTATCAGAGACCGCAGAAACCCCCCAGATGTCAAGTTTCATGAAAATCCATTAATGTTTTGAAAACTCGTCCTCCATATTGTATCCGCCATTTTGAATTTTGCAAATCGGGCTACGGATTCGTAATCAGCGACCCTAAAAACACCTGACAGAAAATTTTGTTGAAAATACAACAACTTTTTCCAAATTTGTCCACCATATTGAATCAACCATTTTGAATTTTTAAGGGTATTTTTAGAGTTTCATGATGCTCGAAATATTCATTAAAAGTAAAAATAGGCAAGAAAGTGAACATATTGTATTTTTTACTTTGTTTAGGTTCGTAATAGCTGTTTACTTCAAAGGTCCGTGACATTATTGGAAAAATGACCTTAAACACACAGTGCTTTATGACGTCATAGTCAATAAATGCAACAATATTTATAGTGTTTCAAATTTTTTATAAATAAAAGAAATAATTTTCTTGCCTCTGCTGCAAAGAAATCGAAAATATATTAATTTTTCGCAAAGTTATGGATTTTGTAACGCGTTTTTGGGAACTAAAGTTATCAGTGCGTCTTAAAGGGTTAAACTTGATAAGATTGAAAAATTATAGGCTAATTTAGCAGCTGAATTCTTAACAACAGCGAACAACGATATGAAATTTTCGCTTTGAGGCAGGACTCAGTTCTATAATAGTGAAAAGTGCGAAATCGTAGAAAAACGCTACAATTAGTATTCAAGAACTCGGTCAATTTGTAAATAATTTTGAGCACGCCTAGGACGCACGTCTTTAAATCTCGCGCTTCGCGCTCGATAAAGTATTTTCCTCGCACTAGGCGCTCGGTCTTTATACTTATGTTTTGTCACGCCTGAGTGAACACGGCACATTCACTCGCAGCTCCTCCCACCAATACCTCTGGCGCGGCGTAAATTCTCGAAAGAACTAACTCCGGAGGCACTATATCCGGGGTTCACAATATATCAATATCTTTTCTTCATTTTACATTAATTTGTATTCTAAGCTGCGCCATAGTCTTTTACAGAGACACGAGTAAGGTTAAAACAATAAGTTTAGGCCAATAAAACGCATTTCCGAAATCTGGCAGGTACGCCCTTATGCCCCGGGACCCTTCACCTGCCCACTTCGTCGATCGCAGTTTAGGAGACATTCGCGTTTTTGTGAAGAAAGGTCAAAAGTATCGATTTTAGGGGTACGTTGGGAAATCATACTTGAATCTATGCCCTATCTCGTAATATTATCACAGAAAAAATTGAGGATACGAAACGTTGAAGGTAATCGTTCAAGCTGGGTAATAGCTGATTAGACCAAACTGAGGTATAAAGGTTGACATCAATTTGGAGTACCTACCTCGCGATTAGCCTGTTTGACCGATTAGCTACAATATGCCGTACCCTCAGTTTTTTCTGTGATACTTATGTCCCGGAAGAGACCGGAAGTAGATAAATTTTCTGTTTAAACACAAAATTAATTACAGGCGCTTATGGAACTCGGCAACGTTAGATGCGGTTTTCACGAAAAGCGGGTTTTCGAAATTTCAACTTCAAATAAATAAATCCTGCATAAAAGGTCGTGTTTCTATATTGAAAAAGTCGTTAAAAGTTACATGAGAAGAGATTTCTACGTTTTCATCCGGATGGTCACTTTATCCTTCTTCTCTTTCCAGCTAGTGATTTTTTAATCAAGTCAGGACAACACTTTGCTCAAGTCTGGATTTTAAAAGGAAATTTTCTACCGAAGTAAGTAGGATGGTGAAGTGATGGTTGTAAAGCGGATCAGAGCGAAACAAGAAAAGCATCAGGAAATAAGAAAAGAAAAGCAAAGTTTTTCTTCTTTCGTAGCCTGAGGACAGAGAGGCACGTCGTCACAGAGATCAATACTTGATACGTGAGTGGTCTACAGTCGTTTATCGTGACGTTTCTTCATAAATGTTGTTTTTTTCATCAATGCTGCCTTTCATTCTCTTTCTGAATGCTGAAGCTAAAAGACTTTTCTTCTACAACTTAAAAGGCTTTTCCTGTTTAAATTTTACATTACGCGTCACGAAGAGTTAAAAGAAAGTTGCATCATACCCCTTTTTATTTAACTGAAAAATAAACTAAAACCCGCTTTCTCGTAATTATGGATAAGTGCAGTAGCAGACTCTGAAGGGTGACTCGTGAGACGGATTAAACAACGAAAAGAAAGCAACGAGTTTCATATTTACACAATCAGAGCTAAGAGGATGAATGAAAATATTCTAACGAACTGACAGGGCAAGGAGAAAATTATAATTGGATCCTTTGATGAGATTTAGTCAGTGATCAGGATTTTTTTCATTTTTATTCACGGGAGCTATGATTTAGAATTGAAAGAGAACTTTTTATTTGTTTATTCTTTGGTTTGTTGAAAGTTGCGAATGAATATTTCATGTTGGTTAGTAATCGGTGATGGGTAAGTTACTTTTTAAATGGAACTAGTTATTGTTACCATTACATTACGAAAAAGTAACTAATTATCGTTTGCGTTACCGATTCAAAATGTAGCTTTTCCTCTGTTACTTTTGCAAACAAACATTTACTTTTTGAGTTACAGAAAAAAAAAGATTTCCAACCAAAAATGAAAGAATGAAGTAGTCAGTTAGAAAAATTAATTTTTATCCAAAAAGGAAAACAAATTGTCAACAAAATAGTTTAATGTTTTACCAAAGAGATGAATTTTCAATTAAAATGATAAATCTTCAAGCAAAAAAATAAACATTTGACCGTCATTTCGACTTCTAACCAAGTGTAAGGTTTTTGAACGAAAAAGATAAATTGGAAAAAATGGAATAGTTTCATTCTCAATTAGAAAATTAATTTTACACACACAAAAAATGTGAAAAAAATAGTTAAATTTTCAACTAAAGGAATGAATTTTCAACTAAAATCATGAATATTCAAACAAAAAAATTAATTCAGAAAAAAGCGTTCAAATTTTAACCGAGTAGTTGAATTTTGAACCAAAAAGATCAATTTTTAATCAATAAGATAAATTTTCTACAAACGAAGACGAATCTTAAAAAAAGTACATGGGGTTTTGACTAAAAAAAGATACATTTTTAAACAAATAGTTGAATATTTAAATGAGAATAAAATTTTTTCAAAAATGGAACACGTGAAAGATGAGTTTACAACAAATAGTAGAATTATCTGCTAAAATAGTTAACAGACGAATATAATGATTTTCTAGTAAAATTTTTAAATTTTGAACAAAATAATTCAATTTTAAACCAAATAATATAATTACTAACCAAAGCAGATGAATTGTCAACTAAAAATGGTTCGATTTTCAACCAAAGTGATTAATTTTCAACTAAAATGATAAATCTTCAACTGGAATAGTTAAAATGTCAGTTAAAAAATTCATTTTGAATTTCAAGGTGAATTAAAATTCCAAATCCCAATCTTTCGAAAACTAGCTGCCACAATTTGAATATTAAAAATGTATTAAAAAAGCAATAAAATGGATTGATTGTCGTAAAAAAAGACTTGTGAACTTCATTTTGAATGTCATTAAATAAGTAACGGGGTTTTTAGATACTATTACAGAAAAAATGTAATTAGTTACAAATTCGTTACTTATTTACAAAATTACCTCCGTTGCCGCTTTCGTTACCAGAAAAGTAACTAGTTAAAAGAAATTAGTTACTTCTGGGTCCGGCACATGCCAACCCTTCGCAAGTTACATTGTGGCAAGTCACATTTGCGGCAAGTAATATTGCGACAAATCACATTTGTGTCCAGTAGCATTGTGACAAGTCATATTTGTGGCAAGTCACATTGCGGCAAGTCTTGTTTGTGTCAAGTGACATTGCGGCAAGTCACATTTGTGGAAATTAACATTGCGGTAAGTCATATTTGTAGCAAGTCACATTTGCGGCAAGTCACTTTGGCGGGGATTCATATTGGCGGCAAGTCGCATTGCGGAATCTCTTAGTTGAAAAAATTTAAAGTCCAGAAAAAATTGGTAAAATTGCGGCAAGTCACACTGCGGCATCTCTCATTCGAAAAAAATGTAGAGTCCACAAAAAATTAGAAAAAAATAGTGGGGTGACTTAAATTATTTTTCTGATCAATCACAGCGGTGTCTTCCCAACCCACACGGACGTTGGAAAGGGGTAGGGGTGTAAACTACATCATTTTTGTGAATAATCACAGCGGTGTATTCCTGCACTTTCATGTGCTTAGTTATGGAATAGCTTATGCTTGTAATTTTGAAGACAGCCGTTTGGCTTCCAAAGAACTATTAACTTTTTTTTAAATGACGGTTCTCTATTTTATGACACACCCAACTCAGGGTAATATTACACTTTTACCCATAAGTACAGTCGTAGAGGTAAAGGCATAAAATTACCCGCAACAAAATGTACAATTAGTTTTTTTTCTGTGTAGTAGTAGGGAAATATTATTGAAAGAATTCAAACCCATTAGAATAGCTAACAGAGGTAGGAAACTGAGACATTACCAGGTGCATGGAATTCCTTCCATTACCACCTTTATAGAAACTGTGGTCGGAAAACACGAGCCAAATGGGAAGATAATGAAGATAAAAGATAATGGTGATATCGGGAATATAACAGAATATAAAATAACATGGAGAGGGATGAGAAATATCGACCCCGGAAGGCGCAGATGGGCAAGTAAGAAGCAGTGTATCTCTTCGGGGACAAAAATTACATGCGAATTCCATTACCAACCGATAGGTTACGATCGTGATTTTATTACGAGAACAGTCGCGTTAGTGTCTTTCCCAACAGCCGTCATTTCCTTTTTCTCTTTCTTTTATGGCAACGTGAAACCTTCCTTTATCAAAGCACCCGGTAAAATAACGATTTATTGTCACGAACCTGCAGTGTTTTATTGTCTGGCTTTGCACTTTTTCTGCAAATGACACCAGTTTTCGAGAAAATGACCCATCTGACACACTCTAGTTTCATGTGACATTTTACGACAGTATGTTACTTCAAAAAGAATTACATTTTTTCATTACAGTATTCTTTGGAAAAAAGAGATTTTGGGTTTCTCTACTTTTGCAATTTGTATTTAGGAAATTTACCAGGGTGGCGATTTATGGAACAAATTCAAATTCCAGATCATTGACAGGTTTTTCCAGGTCAAATTAGGTTAATTTTCTAGGTAAACTTAATTTGACTTATGAACGGTTTCTATACTATTTTATTTTCTAACTTCCATAGAAATAAAGTGGGGGTTTTCTATACACTGGAACCTGGAATTAGTTACCTCGGATTTAACATATTCCGAGAATTGATGCCGCGGCGGTTTCGTGATGAAAGAGTCGTGGGGCCGAGAGGGGATGATGTCTTCAGTCAAGCCTGACAAACAGCAGGGACGGCCGCACTCTAAGCCCGTAAGTTGCATCAGGTTGCGTCATGCCTCGGAATCCAAGAGAAGTCGTTCAAATCGGCCCTGCTTGTTTACCTTTGGATGCCCTGGAAATAATAGCAAGGCCAATGCTAGCCATGCTTGAAGCAGTAATTAAATCCAGGTTTCAGTGTACTACTTCTCTTGTTAGAACTTAACGCAATAAATAGTCATATGTTAACCTCATATATTTACGATATTACAAAAATCAAATGATAACCGGCTTTTAAATCAGTGCAGATTCAAACAATTACGTTATTGTTTAAATTTTAAAATCATAAAAAAATGTGAAATTAAATCGAATGTTTTAAGAATCGATAATCAATACTATTTATTTATAATCTTTTTCCCCCATCGACTTATACTCATTACTTCAAACTAAGGTAGGTGTCACGTCTACTGTTAGAAGAAATTTCAACCACATTAGTTGAAGATTCATTCAACTACCGGTATGAATGAATTTACAACCAAAAGTAATTAAATTTTAAACCATATAGTTGAATTTTCAACTATAGTAACTGAAAAGTGGTTGAATTTTCAAGAAATGTTTAAAACTGTTTTCTGACTTTTGAAGATTTTCTCATGGATTCTTTATTAAATTCATTACGCCCCATTCAATAAATAATCAAAACGACTTAATATCGATTTTAAATCATGGATACATGCAATATAATTATATTAAGCTTTAAATAGAATTTTAAATCACAACTGATCTTACTGTCAGAGAAAAATGTACTAATTACAACTGGCACGAATGAAATAACGGAAACCGTCTGTAAAATAATAAGACTCTTCTTAGAGTGAATAATCGTTCTAAATCGAAGATCAATTTTTGATTACTGTAAGTTAGGAAGGAGTCACTTTTCTAATTTTCCATTTGTTTCGAGATTAAAAGATAAATATCTTTAAAACAAGTTCTAACTAAAAAACCCAGGGTTTAAAATTGAATTCCAGGTCATTTTCAGGATGTTCGAAGGTTTTTTTGCGATTTAAAAAATGTTACGTCATTTCTAGGTTTCTGAGTCAAATCGCCACCCTGATTTAGCTAATAAGGCATTATTTCTGAAGTTACCCCACCAAAAAAATCAAAGTTCTCCGATCAGACTGAAACTTTGGCAAAATGTAGTCCTACTGGATGGAAATTTATGGGAAAAAATTTTTGCCTATGGAAAAAATATTTACCGGGAGGAAGAAATTTTGCTGTTTACAGTTTCGATTAGATTTTTCACGCCCTTTTTATTGATGATAGACATTTTTCGAAAAAGTAAGTATTTGACCTTTAAAAATACAGATCAAGAATAAATTTCACCTTTTTTCGAATTTGGCTCATCTTTCTGATTTCTTTTTAGGTTTAGAAGAAAGCTGAGCTTTCTTCCTTCAAAGACCTTAAGACTAAAAAGTTGGACATTTGTTTATTTATGAAAATAAATAACGTCGCGTCAGTGCTCGCCCACCAGAGTACTTATAACGCTTATTTTCATAAACAAATAATTGTCGGCTAACTTTCTCATGAGAAATTTTTTAGAGGAAAAAACCTCAACTTTCTTTAAAGTCTAAAATGAAACCATGAAAATGGCAAAAATTTGAATAAAGTAAAAGTTATATTTGACATTTATTTTTGAATGTTGAATATTTACTTTTTCAAAAAATGCTTACGCTGAATGAAAAGGATGTAAAAAATTCTATCAAAACTGTCTTATACCAAAATTTGTTTGCTTATATCAAAAGAATGTTGAGTAATCAAAACATATAATTCACAAAAACTACTTAACGCTTAGCCCCATAAATAAACAAATGTCAGCACACTTTTTAATATTAGGATCCCTAAATGAAGAAAGACAGCTTTTTTATGCCTACAAGGAAACAAAAATATGATTGAAAGTCGAAAAAACTGATATTTATTTTTGACCTTCATCTTTGAAGGTCAAACATTTATTTTTAGAAATGCTTTTGATCAATGAAAAGAATTTAAAAAATTCTATCGAAACTGTACAACACAAAATTTTGTTTTATCATTATTAAAAGAGTTACAAGTGCCTGAATTCGATGGTCGATCCGAAAAATACAAAAATATAACCCCCTCTTTCTCGGTAAATATTTGTTTTTCCCATTAATTGCCATCCAGTAGTAACGAGTACACGTTTAGACCACAGAACTGAAGATGGTCTACGGTAGCTAATTTAAAAAAAAATCGATCCACACACAAAATCTTAAGAATAAGTCGGTTTAATAGCTTCGACAATCGCAAATCATTTATAACGGTTTTTTACACACCGATATTTATTGCACAACAAAATTTACTGGAGACTAAGTTCTAAAATATCCATAAATGTTCAATAACATTAGAAGCTCAACAAATTTTCAGAATATTTGTATTTCTTGAAGTATTTGCAATTTGCGAAATTTGCATACTTTTATATTTCTGTTTTTTGTGAAAATTTTCTAATTCTTAACAAACTGGGCTTCTATTCTTAGTTTTTGATTTCAGTCGATATGATCTCATGAGTTTTGTAAAAAATATATTCTTTAACATTATTGGGATTCCAGTCCGGAAATGTTTAACGTTCTTTCACAGGATTTATTTCTAATTAGAGAATAGACAATATAAAAGTAGGATATTTCGTTTGAAAATGCGATAAAATATTTGCTAAGAATTCGCAAAAATTCTCATTGGAATGAAGGAATTTTAATTTAAATTGAAAATTGGAGGAAGGGCACATTTTCATCCAGAGATACCTACTTAAAATCTACAAACTCGGGTTAATGAATTAAAGAATCTGAAATGCGATATTTATACATTTTTTACTTTATAATATTTTAAGGAGCGTTGTTAGACTTTATCTAAAATTCTATAGTAATATAATAAATTCTATAGGAGTTTCTCGACAATATTAGCAACTTTCAATCTTTTACATATAATGACATATAAACTCTGTTATCCTTTAATATTTTCTATAGAATAGGTACCTCAGAGTTTTATATAACTTTTTCCAATATTTCTGAAGTTTATTATTGATTTCTGAGTATAAAATATAAAAATACATGGATAGACAGACTTCGGATAATAGGGTTCAGATTATTGAAAAAAATCGAAATTATTTTTCGCTATGCTTCTAGCCCCTAAAAATAAAATTAAGTCATGATATAATAGTTAAATTGTATGAAATAACGTTCTAAATATAGTTTAGATTAGCTGAATAAAAACTTTGATAATTCGAGTCAAGTTTTTTAATACATCTTTTTCATCAGAATGAATCTTGAATATCAGAAAACCGCACCATCTTTTTATTTTTCATGCGGGAAAACTATAAATAGTTTTGTCATACTCAGGCATAAAAATGATATATAGTTTATACATAATGTGAAATATTATATATAATTTTCCTTTGTTTTATATAAAAATTGTATAAAACAAATGAAAATTACATATAATACTTCACACTATATATGATTTTTCCGCCTGGCTATGCTAAATTTTGCAAAATTAATGGACATCTGTCCTCAGTGTAAAAATAATTAAAATTTCACGATTCGAGGTAGCGAATCGCCGCTAAGTACAAAAAAAGTTATACTACTTATAATATATACACGAAATCCAGGATTTGGGACAATCTGAGTCCTTAGATCCGGATCAAAAGACACACATCTGCGCAGATGCATTTTTTTAAATGAGAATCTCGGTCATTTTGCAGGCCAAGTACCTGATATCAAATAGCACATGTACATGTTAAGTTTCTTTACCCGGAGTCGAGGGTAATGTTGAACTGCCGATCCTTGTAAACAACCATACCTACATTTTTTGAGCGAAATAAAATAAAATTGATTTCCCACATAATAACTATTATCTACAATAAATAATTATACAAATACAACTAATATATTATTCACCTTTTAGAGACCATTGTCAAAATCCTTTGGTAATAGTAGAAAAATTAGTATTTTTTAAAGATATTCGTACAGATATTTCGGTACATGTAGCCACGGTCACGCGTAGGCGATCCTAATTTCCAATTCCTAGATTTGTCCGGCGAGCTTGTGAGTTCTCTGAGGATTTTTTCGGAATAATTCGTAATATTTTTGTAATTAATGATGAAAAAAAAGTAATGAACCATTTTTTAATTTTTATATCAAGTTCATCAATTCTTTCTCAAAGTTCGCAGATTATTAATAAAAATCCATCAATATGCGATACATATTTATCGTATCGGAGACCTAGCCACTAGTTCGTAACAGTTTTACAGGCAAATATTTTCCGTGCAGGACGGCAGTATACTCACACAGTAAAGGAAAGGGGCTAAAATAAGAAAAGAATATAAATCTAAATTCTCGAAGATATGTTTAAAGTGGCATATGTGTCAAAATCACGTATCTGTCAAGACTCGTTTCTCTTTTCGTTCTCACGAGATTAGGCGTCGTTCAGACCGATGCGATCGTCCACGAAGCTGTGCAGTACCGATCGTTGTTGGAGTTTTATGGGTGCAACGAAATAGGTTCATGCGGGTCAGGGGTTGAAACGAGGGGCAGGAAGTGACACAATGGATTATACGATGCAAGCGAGGCATACGTATTTCCGAGTCATACATATCGAGTAATGTTGTCAAGTGACAACAACTATTCGCAGTGCGGATAGATAGGCTTACATTTTTTTCGTCATCGAAACGTGAATGATGTAACACATTAATTTTTCTGAAAATGTTAAACGATTGCGCCGCCACCGTCGATGATTGGAATTCCAAGACACTGAGTCGATAATGTCCAAATATAATCGAATTTATCTAGGAACATAGTTCAAGATTTTAAGAATTCAATTTGGACATCCGAACTGAGATAAATTCAAAATTAATTAGGAAATCCGAATAGGTTACTGTTGTTATGTCCAAATTGAATCGAATTGACGCACCAAGTTAATGTGCGATCTGGAAAGATCGTTTTGAGAATCGGAACTGAAAAAAGTTTCATATGAAATCATAAATCTGAATATATTGTCCAAATTGAACAGATTTGACTCAATTTGACCTAGGGACTCACAAGGAAAGTACCCGAGATGTACCTCACAAATTTTATTCATTCTGTAAAATGTAGTGCATAAGAAAATAGTGTAGACACGTATTTTTTTTAAGTGCTGATTCGTTGATTTAAGTGATGAAACCCACCCTTTAAGTTTAACCCCAAAAAAAGTTTTTCTTTAATATCCTAAAAACGAATCGGAATTCTTTAACCAAAGAAACTTCAGATTATTTCTTACAATAAGACGCTCATCAGGACATATTTTTATGCCGAGGAGTTGCAACCCTTATTTTTCACAAGGGTGAATGTGATCTTGACATTTTTCTTATACAGAAAATTCCAAATCCGTTGAATCTAACTGTATATTGTACTGCTGTTAAGAAAATTAAAAATTAAAGTTGACATGTTTCGGCGTTTTTGAAAAAAATTAATTGCGAAAGGTGAGTTACCCCTACAGTTAATTTATTATTTCCCGAGGTGTATCTCACCGATTTTCTTCATTTTGTAATATGTTGTGGTATATAAAAAACTAGCAGACGCCTATTTTTTCACGCGCTAATTCGCTGATTTAATTAGTGAAAAACACCCTTAAAGTTCACCTCAAAATTAGTTTTTTTTAATATCTCAAAAACGAATCGGAATTGTTTTACCAAGCAAACCTCAGATTATTTTTCATAAAAAGGCGCTTCTTGTGACATATTTTTTATACCGAGAAGTAGCATCCCTAATTTTTACGAAGGTGAATGTGATTTTTTTACCTTTGTTTTCATACAGAAACTTTCAAGTCAACTACAGTCCACTGTATATTGTATTGTTACTAAAAAAATTAAAAATACAAGTAGACGTGTTTCGGGGATTTTGAAATAAAATTCATTGCAAGGGTTGATTTGGTCCTATAGTTCATTTATTGCTTTTGGATAATCAATCACATCATACGTTTTATATTTCAATCTTGGAACGCTTATACCGACATATATTTTGCATTCAAAACGAAATAACATAAGTATCCTTGTTTTTAGCATCGTTGAATTGAAATTTCATAATTAAAATTTCATGAATATTATATTATGAATATGAATATGATTATTATGAAAATTTATCATTAGATTGTGAATAGAAACAATTTTTTCACTTTTACTTCTAGACAGATATTTCACCAATATAATATGTAAACTCATTATATAAACTCATTATATATTTTGATAAAAAAGGACATGTCCCGATGAGCGTCATTAAAAAAAAAAATAATTCAACGTTTTTTAATTGAAAAATTCCGATTCATTCTTGAGAAATTGAAGAAAAACTGTTTTCGAGAGGTCAGTTTATGGTAATGAAATTTTGCCAATTTTTTCAATGAATAATATGTCGTTATATTCAAACAAAAACAATAATTTTAGGGGTGAGACCTGTAAAAATAGGGCAGTTTTAAATACTATAGACTTGTTAATTGTGTCATAGAAAAATCGACATATTTAATTGGGGAAATATCAGTCTACAAGTAAAAATAAAAAAATTGTTTTTATCCACAATCTGATAAAGATAAATTTTCATAGGGGTAGTCAATCCTTGTAAAAATAAGGGTGCTTATGTTATTTCATTTTTAAGGCAAAATGTATTTGGGTATAAGCGTTCCAAGATTAAAATTTAAAATGTATGTTGTGATTAATTTAAAAAAGCATTAAATTAACTGTAGGGATGAATCACCCCCTGAATGAATTTTTTTCAAAAACCCCTGAACATATCAACTTTATTATTTTATTTTCTCAATAACAGTACAATAAACAGTGAAATTAATTTGATTTGAAAATTTCTGTATGAAAAAAATGAAAGAAAAATTCACATTTACCCTTGTAAAAAACAAGGGTTGTAGCCCCTCGGTAGAAAAAATATTTTGCAATGAGTGTTTTATTAAAAGAAATAATCTGAAGTGTGTTCGGTCAAGAAATTCCTATTCTTTTTTGAGATATTAATGAAAAACTGTTTTCAAGTGTAAACTTTTAGTGTGGTATTCACCCCTTGAATAAAAGAATTAGTACGTAAAAAATACGTCTCTGCTATTCATCATATACTACAACATATTACAAAATGATGAAAATCAGTGAGATACATCTCGGGAAGGAATATATTAACTGTAGGGGTAAATCATCCATTGCAATTAATTTTTTCCAAAAACCCCGAAACATGTCAGCTTCAATTTTTTAATTTTTATAATAAAAGTACAATATACAACGAAATTCAGCTGATTTTAAAGTCTCTACATGAAACAAATGTCAAAAAATCACATTCACCCTAGTAAAAAATAAGGGTTGCAGTCCATCGATATAGAAATATGTCACAAGGAAGTGTAACTGGTACAAAATAAACTCGGAAATCAAAATAGATTATATTTAAATGATGCCCAAATTTAACAAAATATATTTTCTATTTGAAAAATTTTTTCAATTCGGCAACCGAGTTGGAACTTACAGAACTGATCTGATACTGATAGAATATCAACTTTGATCAAACTATTTTAATTTTAATTAATTTCTTCAAAAGAAAAATGAAACGCAAGATTAAAATCTTTAATCACAATTATGAACTTAAAACCTAATCCTTGGTTAACAAAAATAAATTGTTTTTTGTGTTTTCCTTCGGATTTATTTAATTTGTTTACAACATTAAAAATTGTTCTATTTTAACAAATATACTTGAACCTATGTTATTTTCAAGAATATCTGCATCAATTTAGAAGATGAAGGAAAATACAAAATTAAAAAACGATTAATTCCAACATTGTCCACAAAAATGGTTTATAATTATAATTGTTAATGTCTTATAGAAATTGTGACTGACGATCACTCTCACAATAATTTACAGTACTTCCAGAAAAGAACATTTTTTTTCAACAAAAATTACAATATTTTTTAAATATGTGAAAATTTCGTGATATTTTGAATTAAATAATAACAATAAATAATAACAATTGCTTATTGTAAATTTTACATAGAACATAGTGACTGAAAATCTCTCTCACAAAAATTTAAAAGCAGTTTTGGTGCAAAAAATTATTTTCCAGGCCAAAGTGCCAAAGTTTTATATTTATTTATTTAATTTGTTTGAAAAACCAAAAGTTGTTGTATTCTTACAAATATAATTGAATATATCATTTTAAAGAATATCTGCATAAATTCAAATGATAAAGGGAAAGCCAAAATTGAAATAACCACAAATTCCAAATTTTTGCAAAAAATTGTTTATAACAATTCTAATTGTTATTAATTTGTAGATATTCTAACTAGCAATCACTCTTACAATAATTTAAAGCATTTTTAACTAAAAACAAATGCTTTTCAACCAAAATTACAATATTTGGCTATTTGTTAATTTAATTTGTTTACAATAATCAAACCATACAGTAATACAATTATTTGTATTTTGGAAGTACTGTTGCGTCAAAGCGTTGTTGAAGAGTAAATAATAATTATGTGCAAATTCTCGATTTTCTTGTGCTTTAAGTAAACATATAATAAATAAACAAATGAAAATTCTAAAATTTATGACCAAGGTGCTCTCTGAAATTGAGTGCACTTTAATTTAAAGAAAAAAAAAAACGCAAATCGAGGCAAAATTGAAGGCTGTAGAATTTTTTGAACGAAAAATATGCGTTTGGTCCCACTGTGCGCCCATTTGACCTTTCGTATCGAAATATACTATTTACCATGTGTTAAGGGACATTCTAGATTGTATAACAGTATAAACAGTAATTTCAGCAGCTAAAACAGGTTTTGATCAGCATATTTAAAAAATAAAATTAGAAAGAAGAAACTTGCGTAAGAAATGCTTGGGATTCACCTCCCCAAGTAAGGATGCTTAAGATACTTCCGGACTCCCTCCCCCTCACAAGTTCTTACATAATTATTGGATGCTCCCTGGTATGACTTGAATGTTAAAAAACGTACATAAAACATGTTTCTTGTACATAATTCAAGTATTAAATACTAATGGGCTATAGAATGACGAGTGGGTTGTGGGAGGGTAGGGGGGGGGGGTCTGAAGAGTTCGTTCGCTCGTTAAGCGATATATGGCGCTGTGTGGTATCGTTGATAGATAATGCACTGGACTGAACACGACCACACGATCAGTAGTGTGGGGTCGTTTGCTCGCCTGAAACATAGTCAACGGAAATTGAATTAATTTCACGCGAATTTCAAACCGGTGCCGCCACAAAGGAAGCTGTTTAAAAACCACGCGAGAATACAGTTCCGCCGATAATTGCAACGCACATTTCCTATTTCCTTGGATCCTTTCATTACTGCTTATATTCTTCCCTTCCTTTTTAAATTGTTTATTCCATTCCATTTTTCCCCTACGTGCATCTTTATTACATCACTTCCTGTTTTTTATTCCTCTGCTCTTTTTCTAGTTATACCTTCCTTCCATGCCTGTTTTCCTGTTTCTGTTTATTTATTCTGAAACTCGCAATATTTACTCTAATCTGTCTGCTAAACCTTCGCTCTTCCTCCTTTCACTCGCTATACCATTTGCGTTTCATTTCATCAACGAATTTTCACTAATTAATTACGTCATTCCACGAGAAATGTGGTAGACATATACCCATTAATTCCAGAGCAGGGCGAAATGGCTCGTTACTGAAAAGATACCTCGTTTCATATTAATCCCATTTCAAGACACAAATTACATTCTGACATTCTAATTGGATTGTTCAAAGTCAATTTTGGTTTATTCGGATGAATACATTATTTTATTCCGAAGATATGATTCTCAATGAACAAATTGCTATTAATGAAAGGCATTAAATTATAGTTATATATAAAAGGAAATTCTTCAGAGAAATGATGGACGCTTTTATTTTATTTAAAGTTAGGAATAAATAATTATTTTTATCGTTCGGTTCAGCTACCAGTATCCGGTGAGCTCGAGACACGACTTACTATTGGCTCGCCAAATTCTATTCCTTGTCTGAGGCACATTTGCTCTTTTTTCGACTTTATATTCGACGTTTGATAATCGAATCTTGTACGCCCCTGTGGCAGAAAGCCATTTCCCGAGATATTTCGCGATATCTGGAAATGGATATCGGACTTTTTCACAAAAATCGTTCAATGGAGTTGCCGTCAATTCACATTCGGGACGTAAGGAATATTATTCTATAGAATTCGGTGAATTTGTTAAAAAAGCAATCGACTGAACTCGAAAACAATATTATTGCTTTAAAAAATTGATCAAAATTTAGATTATAGGAATTCAAAAGTAAAATAAATCGAATTCTTATACAAATTTGAATGACATTCACAATAACGTCGGAAATTATCGGTACGACTAGCGCGAGTAATATTAAAAATCACTGCTGACTTTGAAACGTGATTACTCGTTCAAAAAGGGAGCGAGAAACTTTTTTAAAAAAACCTGCTGGAAAGTTTTTGCAACGCTACGTTGAATGTTTCTCAAGAGAGATTTTGTAACCTTTTGATAAGAATATAACACGTGAGAAACTTAAAAAAAAAAATGCAAAAATTTCTCGAATTTTGTACCTTCACTTCAACTTGTGGTATGGCCTACAAAAGTTGTAGCATTAATCTGGAATTTATAACACACAATCCTTGAAACTTTATCTTTATTTCAATCCATTAAAACTGAAAAAATCTTGACAGGTTTCCAAAATATGGCCAAAAATATGCAGGCATATCTTTTTTGAGTTATAGTAGTTATAACTGAAGGAAGATACGCTTGGACATTTTCGACCATATCTCGGAAGACCGTCAAGATTTTTTAAGTTTTACTGTCTAAACTTAAAGATAAGATCACAGTGACTAAAAACTGTTGATTTGAGGGTTTTAAAACAAGTTTCCTAAGTCACAGCATGAGTTGAAGTTAAGGTACAAAATCCGAGAAATTCTCGGTAATCACCGCTATCGGTGCTAACAGCGATGATTGCCGACTAAAACTTGACGTGTACACGCTCGAACTTTTTTGTCATATCTCAGGAACACAGGAAGACTTTTAAAGTTCTATTAGCTTGAATTAAAGATAAGACCTCAAAGAGTGTGTGATATAAATTTCATAATTCTGCTACAACTTTTCTACAGCATGCCACGAGTTGAAGGCGAAGTATAAAATAAGAGAAATTGTTGCAGTTTTGATAAAAATGTTGCGTGATATATTCTCCTTGTGAGGATAAATATATATATAAAGGGTCATTTGATGTGGATTTTTATAAGCTCTCCAAAAGTTTTGTAAAAAAATGGTCTCGCTCCTTTTTTGAACGAGTAATCACGTTTCAAAGTTAGCAGTTAGCAGTAAAAATAAAATGAGGCTGAAACTCACCTGTAGGTAACCTCCGGAGCATGTTGTTGCATTTTCGAGTACGCCGACTTTAAACTTTTTGAAGCGAACACGCAGGATCCAATCACGAGGAGTGCCACGAAAAGCACGAAAGCGGTACCAGCAAGTGAGTGGTTTTCCCCATGTCTTTGATGTCACGGCAGGACTTGAAACATCTTCATAAATGTCCACTGTTTTGTTACAATGGTCTCGCTCAGCTGAAATAAAAGGACCCCTTATCAGTTTGCAATGTAATAAAAAAAATTAGGAAAAAGTATCAGTTTGAGAAGAGGTTAGCAAGCGCCATAAAGAAAGTAGTTCGTGTTAGGTCAGGGTACACAGGTCAGAGGTCATAAGTACGGGATTAAAGATCAGGTGGTAAAGGTGAGTGATCCTAAATTGTAGGCTAAATTTCAAGGGTTGATGGTTCTTCAAAGGCGAGTTTTCAAGGATGAGGGGTCAAAGGTCACGCGTGATAGGTCATAGTTAAACGGCGAAGTACCTTAGATATTAAAAAAACCCTCAAAACTTAACTGGAGAAACGAAGACCAAAAATGCTCTAAAATCTGTAAAAACTAGATTAGGTTCTTTTGGTCGTGTGAGCTAAAGCTTCGTTTTCTAATCCTTGAACTGTTGTTTGGGGTTCGAATTCCGAAAAGGATAGATTTGTTTGCAAACCGAAGGATATCAAACTAAAAAAGAAATTAAGGGGAACCACCCTACAGCGGATAATGAATTATAAATAACTGGAGAACTGACAAAAAAAGTTGATTTTTTTTAGTATAACATTTGAGCAAGGATACTATATTGTCTGAAAGAAGTATTATTCAAAAGAACCTGAAAAATATATCGCCTCTTCTTTATTCGTACTTTTTATGTAAATGAAACAATGTACATTGAAACAAAGCGTTCTTTCTTTATTATCAAGATTTCCGGTAGTGAATCGCAGTCAAGTAAAAAAACGCGAATATATTTTGTCGAACTGTCTATGGACTTCGCCCCTTTCTTGGATATGTCAGCCAATATTTTTTATGACTAAAATCCGATATTTTAGCAGTTCATTCGACCTGTAGCCTACAATATTTTGCCGATTTATCTAAAAACTTTAGGATACATTGACTAGATGAATCTCAAGTGCTATTTTTTAGGAAAGATTCACTAATTATTTCTATAGATATTTCACTTATCATGCCAAAAATTCGACTTTTAGAAGTTCACTCGTCCTGGAGCTTACACTATTGAACCGATTTGTACAAAATGTTCAACATGACTCTGCTAAATGAATATCTAGGACGAAATTTGGCAAAATTTTGATTATTTTTTTTCAGCATTCTCCACTTTTAAATTGAAAAAATCGATTTTTCAGTAATTCAGCCGACCTGGAGCTTACACTACCAAAGCCAAGTAAAAACTTATCAGTACAACTAACATAGTTTGTGGAATGAAAGTTTGCCAAGTAATTCTGAGAGATACCTAAATTTTAAAATCTTTTTGGATTGATAAAATTACACACATGTTGAAAATGTGTTAGAAGAGGAAAAAATGAAAACTTGGCGAGATATTCTCTCTTTTTCTTTAATAATAATAATTTAGCTAAGTTTTTATTTTTTCCCTTCTAAAACTTTCTCAAAATTTCTATAATTTTATCAATCTAAAAAATGTTAAATTAGATATATTTTAGAATTACTTGGGAAACTTTGATATCACAAACTGAGCTGACTGTACTAATAAATTTGTCCAAGACCAAATTTTTTGCATTGTGGATGTTTTTGATAAGGTTTATAAATATCGGAAGACTATTTATTTGACATTACGTTTAACAACGGTAGAGGTTGTGTTTGTTTATTTATTCTGATTCGTGAAGTTACTAAATTCAAGTTTCTATAAATAATAATTAAAAAAATAGTGTATAATTGTAATTATTAAAAAGCCAATAAATTTAAGTTGTGGTTTGGGGTCACTCGGAAAAGATATAATTTTTAGAACAAAGGTATGTCAAAATGTATTACTTTTCTGTTATAACGAGTCAGCTTAAATAGTGTAAACATTAAACACCTCGTATTCTGTAACAATTTCATGGAATATCAGAGATGAAAAAAATGTCAAAAATTGTAAGATTTTATGATTTACGTAAAATAATGACAGTTACCACTATTATTTATGCAATAAACGGATTTTAATTGAAGGTATACAAATGATAAATAACAATGGTCGGAAATTGAGTATTCTGTCATATCCAGAAGAACCAGTGATCATCTGATTACTATAAGTGAGTTTCTATGAGAAAATAAAAGAGTTGGAAAATTATTCAATTAAAATTTGTTTCTCAAAAGTATTTAAGAACAACATAAAATCTATTTTATTATTGAAATTAATCACAATAAGTGTGAAAATGATAAAAAGTGAGATAAAGAAGTATATCCTTATTTAAAATTTGAATTTTTTAAATCTAATGATAAATATTCAATTTAAGTAATGAAAAAAAAATTTTTTATATCGAAATAATAATAAGACCTGTTTTTAGGGCCTTTACGTTGGTAAATTGATTTTTTTGAAGTTCAAAATATAATTAATAAAAGAGGTAACGTAAAGGTTATTGAAAATTATTTTTAAAGTAACAAATTATGGAAATATCGATTATTTTCCTTCTTAAAACTAACTTCAGTTGATTAAAGTAAATTTGGTGTTATCAGAGGATAAGGCTCTTCAAAGAATTTTCATTATTTTAAAGTATATTTTTACGTGGTAATAAAGCTAACAATCAATTTTCTTGTAAGTGAGTGTACGATATTTTCTGGGCTTCTAAATTGGATCTTTTGGTTAAATATTAGTATATTGTGAAATAAGGGAGCAAACAGAGTGATATTGACGAGCGTGAAGTTTTCTGCCGAGTTAAATGCTGTTGAATTTTCTCCTATTTACTAAAAGGTGATTTCTCCTATAAATTAAAATATATTAAATCAACAAAATAAAAGCGATAATCAATCCATTATAGCATACTTTTAATACAACAAGAGAGAAGCTTAAATCTAAATTTATTCCTTGAATTTCATCCCATGGAGAATTAACTTGAACACAATAGTCTATTGTTTTAAAGTTTCGCCACTGCGAATGCGTTGTATTTATCTGCCTTACTATATAAGATAAACCCCAGAGATTATAATAAAATCCCTATAATATAACATATTATTATATTCATGGACAAAAATATAAAAGTTGACAATATAATGTCTGTGGAATATTATACGCTTGTATTCAGAGAAATAATTTTTTTAGTTTCAGAGATTTATTAAGTCTACCTTTTGCCACAGTACTCTATATCAAAATTATTTTTAGTTTAAGCGGTATCATCAAAATAAATTAAATTAAATTTTAGTAAAGATCACTATATCTTCCAAAATGTATAGCGTTGATATCTTTAAAAAGAAAGCTTAAGATGTAATTCATAAATGCACGTTTTTTTGGAATTGATTGCAGAATTACAAAATAATGCTTTCTTTCGTTTTCAATTAAAGTTTCAGAGTTACTCGTATAATCGCTTTTTAAATGTCCACAAGTTATTAGGCCATCCGGGAAAAGAACAGTTTTTAAATAATTTTGTGGCTTGAAAGCCTAATTTCCACATTTAAATTGATTACAAATTGGAGACTATTGAATGTGTTTCAAGGCGTGAAAATTTAATTACATTCAAAGTGTGTTTATTTGACCTAAATAACGGATTTAGAAGCCCGAAATAGGTCATATTATACATTATTAGAAGAAGCATATTTTGGAAGTGAATTTATAAAGAAAATATGAATGAAAAGATGTAATTCCTACCCGTCAAACACATGATTGATAGGTTAATGCAGACTGAAAATATTCTTTGAAATAATAACATTTTTATTGCATAACCTTGTCATCATGTAACACAAAAGTTATTTGTAACAAATAAAGTTAGTTGAAAAATGTAAAATAATCGATATTCCACTAATTTTTTAATCAAAAAATGATTTGAAATAAACTTAAACTAATATGCTACTTTTATTATAATGTTTTTGAACATAAAATGATTTCTAAATATATAATCTAAATAAGTACATATAACTAATTGATGTTTTATTGGAAATAATCCACGTAATTAGCTGTGAATGTAAATATATGAAGAAAATAAAAATTATTCGGATGAATAAGAACCTTAAAATTGCATGAAAGCAGTTCAAAATCGTTGGAAATCTGATAAAATCCATTATATTCTTTAAAACTTCCTTGGAATCTTTCAAAATATTTTAATACCCATAGGCCATATAAAATCGTTCCATATCTTCCGAAATATACTAGACAACCAAACAGTTGAACTTTCAAACAAAAAAGATTAATTCTGGACTAAAAATATAATAGTAAAATTTTCAATTGAAAAGAATAACTTTCAATCATAAAAGACGAATTTTCAACCAAAAACAATTACTTTTTTATTAAAAGATGAATTTCCAATCCAAAACGACTGATTTTCTATCCAAGAAGACGAATTTTCAATAAAACAGTTGAATTTTCGAACAAAAAAGATGACTTTTTAACAAAATAGTTGAATTAACAATTAAATAGTAGAATGTTTAACAAAAATGGACGAATTCTGAACTAAAAATATAATAGCAGACTTTTACATGAAAAAGAATTCACTTTTAACGAAAAAGATGACTTCTTTATCCAAAAAGATGGGCTTTCAACAAAACAGTTGAATTCAACTCTCATTTAAGCAAAAAAAATGAGAAAAAGGGGAAGAAGAGGATTTTTCTTAAGAACAGGGGAAACAAGAGAAATTCTTTAAAAATGATCTAAAATATAGATTTTGGATTTTCGATAGGAAATCATACATTAATCAATTAAAATAGTATAAAACGAAACAGATTGTTGAGCGAAACATTTAATTTAATTTGGTAAAAGAATAATTAAATGTTAGCATTGAATTTCAATTCCTGAAAAATTTAATTAAATATGAATTAAATGATAAAATTTAATTTAATTTTAGTTTGCAATACTGAACACAGTTCCAAACGCATTTTCTCAAAGTGCGACGATATTTATTGCAAAAGTAAACAATAGTCTGAAAAATTCCCGGTTTTCAGAATTGTTTCAAAAATGGGAGTCTATTTTAAAGAAAATAATCTAATGCTTTCAGCTTACAGATTGTATTTCTGTAAAATCTTCAGGATGTTTTTTCATTCCCTCTTGTTCAAATTGTTTCTTGTTTAGTTTTTTTTTAGTTCTTATGATTACGTAATACTGCTTTTTGATGTCGATGCTTACATAATACATTTCAGAGGCAGTTCCAGTGAGAGTGCCTATTATCACTGAACCACATAATAATCCCTTGTCTTCTCATCGCAAGGTGGTGGTATAACTGTCTGAATGTTCAGTAGTAACAGGCTGTCTGACATGGACCAACTGCAGCTCATGAGAAATACAAGCTACACAAATGACGTTGGGGAAATAATCTGAAGCATAATTTATATAAATGGATCTTTAAGTGGATTATTTGATGTTCTATGAAAGTAATTCCTTTGAAATTTATTCGGGAGAGTTAAGACTAGAGGTCGGCATTTCCAAATTCGACAGTGAAAATGTTTAGGAGTTAATTTTTTCACATTTTGACACTGGAAACTTCAAGGTTCATGAGTTATCATAAACTTTAAAAACTCTGACATTTCATATTAGTGCTTTTCTAATTGAATTCAAATTTTTCGAAGTTTAGGACTTACAGAAAGAGAGTATTCTGAAATTCTAGACAATCAGTTTAAAATCCATCAAATAATAGGATGTAAGAGTTGATGACCTAAAATTTAAATCCTTTAAATAAAAAATGAATATTTTGAAGCTTTCAATAAATATAAAGTCATTTCTAGGGATGCTGGAATTTTTCAGTCTTAAACTATCATAGTAATTTTTAAAAATTGAAAACGAAGAAAATTAATTGCCAGACCCAAAACGGTCTATCGGAACCTTTGAAAATCCTTAAAAAGAATGAGTCCAAAAAGAGGTCGACAAGCGTCCTAAAGTAAAATTTTTGTAGGCGTGAGCTTAAATAAAAAAAAGAAAGATTTTTTTTGCTTATTTTTTTCAGGTCTTTTCATATATGACATATAATATAAAGCATAGCAAATTTTACTTTTTTCCCTAATTCTGTCTCTCAAGACCTTCAATTTGAGCCATACCCGAAGAAAAACGGACTGAAAGAAAAGCGCGGGACTGTTGGGTCTCGCGCTTCGCGCTCGTTCTTTGTATTTACCCCATATTTATGCACAGACCTTTCAAAATTAAAGGTCAAAGCATCGACAACTGTAATTTGGTGATTGTGAATTCTCTTTTGTTAAAGTTCCTTCATCTTTAGCGGACGCATTCTCATCACGTACCTCGCGCTTCGCACTCGATTTTGTTCAGAATGTGAACATTTCTACATTATGTTCAACACTATTATATCAAATGTATATTATATTTATTTCAGTATCTCAGCCTGGAATTGCTTATTCAGGTATTGCAAGATAACCTCCAAATTTTATTTATCTTGATTAATTCAATATTTGATTCTTATTTTGCATTAAATTTTATTTTCAGCTACCCTGAAAAATGTATCATTTTCATTAAATTTATATTATTACGATTCATAATATGCATTGGTATTGAAACATGCGTATTTTCATTGTTTTGTTTTTATGATTGAAAAAAGTGCGCATACTACAAGAAAAAAAAATAATTTTATTATTAAACATTTTATTTCAAGTTTTGTCGTTTTTCCATAAATTTAAGTTGTTTATTTTCAGTCTTGTTTTTTATAATTTAAACTAAAAATATGCATGCTAGCCTAAAGTGTTTTTGAGAAAATTCGTAGATATAATTTAGGCGACAAATTTTGTTAAATAAAATGTTATTGTAGCTTGTGTCCTTTTTCCAAAAACGTAATTTTTTTGTCTTTAATATATTATATACCAAGAGTTTATAAGAAATTTGTAGATCTTTTTGGGTTGAACAAATTTTGTCTTTTCATTTTTTTCATCTCTTATGTCGTTTTTCCAAAAGTGTAATTTTCTTATTTTTAATCCTGTTTTTTACGATTAAAAGAAAAGCTACATGTCCTGATAATAAAACGCCAAAACAGATGGTATATTCTCAATAACCATTCATCGCTTATCTTCAGAAAAAAAAACAATAAAAATCTGGACGAAACTTTTTTTATTGCCACTAGAAAAGTTAAAAATCGCCGAAATGAAAGATATGCACGAAAAAGGCAAAAAATCCCCACCCCCACTCCGCGGTAAAAATTGTTGTCAAATTACACAACTTTGCCCCATAAGAAATTATTCAATAGCATAATACTTTGCTCAACTTTGACTTAGATCGGACAATTTTGATTTTTTGAGTGGAACACTTGAGCAATAATACCCGTTATATAAAAAAGGGAACCCATAACATAGCAGATTTGATTTTCCATATAAATTTTGCAAAACAAGAGCTTTAATTTGAGCCATCCTCCAAGAAAATTGGACTTAAAAAATCCTTCCAGCATACGAGCCTGAATAATCTATTTTTCCTCATTTTTCTTAGTTTCCGTATTTGGAATTTTTATAGAAAGCAGATTTTCTTTGAGTTCCCATTATTTTTATACGCTCTGCAGATATGTTTCATGAGGGAAATAAAAAACCTTATTGTTGTAGCTTCAATAGTGTTTTTATACGAGGTAAGAAATGGACTAAATATTCCACATTTCTCTTATTTTTCATTTTTTTCAACCACTGATATAAAAAAAAATAAAAGCTTAAGATAACAAATTTGATGTTTTATCCCAATTCCACATGCGCAGAGTTTGAAATTTGTAAATTAAACAGGAAGCAGATTTTTCCTAAGGTTCTTAGTATTTTTCTATGCTTCGCAGCGGTCACTTCATGGGGCGAATAGAAGACCTTAGGATCGTGGCTTGAATATTTTTTCACGCGAGGTAAGAGATGGATAGACGCTAGCACGAGATTATATGAGTTTCCCACAAAAGTCGTTCAAACCTTCCCCTCCCATACGTTCCTTCCCTACTCCCCCTACTTCCCCTCCATCCCACAACTTCTTCCCCCTCTTTTCAGTTCCACATCTAACACACTACCATACTAGCCCTCTTATCACTTCCCCTCACCATCCTCCCATAGTTCTAATCATTTCCACTACTTCTCCTTCCTAATTTCCCCTGACTTCCCTTACTTTCCTGACCTATATTTTCCATAATTTTCCCTCACATCCTCTACTTCCCTACCCCTAATTTCTCTTCCCTTCCCCTACATCCCTTCTCCTTATTACCCTTCACTTCCTTATCCATTATTACCCCTCATTTTTCCTGAAATCCCTTTACTCTGCCTTCCATCACTTCTCCTTCTTCCTCTGTGTCCCCACCCTTCCTTTTTCCTACTTCGATCTCTTCCCACCATTTCCCTTCACTTTGCCACACTACCCTCCCTTACTTGGCCTCACTACCCTACATCACTTCTAATAATTTTCCCTTCTTTCCCTTATTTCTCGTACTTTCCTACCCGAAAAATTAAAGAAAAATTGATACATTATTTCTTCACCGAGAAAAAATTCGCGGTTGCGTTTCAAAAAATCAAAAATATGAAGTTTTATTGCATATCCTAGTCCATAGTGAATCCACATTTTTCCCATTTATGAAAGATATATAATTGTATACTCGTATCTGTTCCAGTTAAACCGGAAGCAAAAGCACGCGACATGCGATATTCAGCTAGAAAAAAAAATAACCCAGTTTTCTTCGAGTCGAGAGGTCACGTCGAACGTGTTCGCGCATTTTGGAATGGGCTTTACCTAGTGCAGCACGTCCTAGATGATGTTGCTAGAAGAGCTATTTCCACCACCGGGCTTGGATCTTATTACGCGAGATGTAGCATCACGGTCGAATTACATGAAACCTCTCACCAGTGCAAACGTGCGCGCGCATGTCAAATTTCGGTTTAATGGAGTCTAGTTTGAAACCCTTGAAACGGATATTGTCTCTCTGTGGTCGATGTTATTTTATTAGGTGCATTAGATTACATGCTGGAGTTCCTAGAGCACATTTCCGCTATCGTCCAGTTGTGTACCTCTAACAATTTTCCTCCCACGACACGGCGGAAATGAGGGCTGGATATTCTCGATTATAACTTCATTGAGGATTGAATGATATTCAATCCTTTTGGTTGGTCCTCTATGAGAGAATAAATTTCAGTTCTGCTTTGTAAGAAAAGTTATTAATTTAAAATTGAATTATTAAAATATTTTAAAAAGAAACAACATAATTCCAACCGAAATGTGGGCTTGTAAAAATAATAATGATAATATAATAATGATAATGATAATGTGACTAGAAATAAAAGCACGGGGCGTATATATTGAACATTATACTTATATGTGAAAAACATTTCAATATTTAGGCCCATGCTTTTATTTTTAGTCGTATTATACGTATTAATAGATGGTAAAAGTTAAAGTGCGATGTTATGCGTGTGAGTAAATAATTACTTATAAATAACGTGAAAGGTATACAATGACAAACTTCAGACCGAATAAAAAGACCTTGATGATTTTCAGAAGATCCTTTGATCAAAAGACGTTTCGAGAGTCAAATGCTCTCCTCATCAGAAAACAAGAATCCAAGTCAAATATAAGTCCTTTATTTATTTTTTTTTAAATTGGGAAAAACCAAAATGTCGGAGACAAAAAGATTCATGCTCATACATAAACTCTCATCTCAAGTTAGTTCTGAAGTTTTAATATTTTAACTTTGATACTGATGGACCTTACTAATTTTTAACATGTCTAAGTTAAAATATTAAAACTTTAGAACTAACTCGAGATGAGAGTTTATGTAAGAGCATGAATCTTTTTGACTTCGACATTTTCGTTTTTCCCAATTGAAAAAAAATGAAGGACTTATATTTGACTTGGATTCCTGTTTTCTGATGTGGAGAGCATTTGACTTTTGAAATGTCGCTTGATTAAAGGATCTTCTGAACATCATCAAGGTCTTTTTATTTGGTTTGAAGTATGTCATTTTATACCTTTTACGTTATTTATAAACATATCTTACTTACTATATTATTATTACAAGCCCCTTTTTCACAAAAATTATATTGTTTCTTTAATTAATTTCAAGAAAAGCTTGTTGAAAACTGTTCTGCTGCTCTGTCTTTTGCAAATATTACTTTCTCAATTGTTTCGCAATTTCGAGCAGTCTGATATCTCAATTCGAACTCCGTCTAGAGTGATTAGGGGGGTTGAATTAATTATTTTAAATGAAGGTTGTGTTTAGTCATCCTGAAAAATTGAGGGAGTTGGAAGAAGGGATGGACTAGTCGTCCCGAAAATTTGAAAAAACTCCTTTGATTTTTAAGGATGACTAGACACAGCCTTTAATTTAACCAAAAAATACAAGAAATGATTTTTTAAAAGAAGAGTTGGGTTTTCAAGGTGAATAGTCGATTTTTTTTACAAAAGAGTTGTCTTTTAAACCGGAAAATATATATAATTAAGAAAAAATTCATGTTGAACCAAGAGAGTTGAATTTTTAACTAAATAGTTAAATTTTCAACCTAAAAAGATGATCTTTCAAACAAGTCGTTGACTTTTCAAATTACAGTCATTTAGATATGATAGTTACGTTCGTAAAAAAGTAACTACAAGTTTCCTGAAAGTTACTTTAATTTGTCCCCTCCGCCTTAATTTTTTATATTTGAAAAGAATTGTCATAACTAATATTAAATGTACCCAAACAATATTTGGAGATGTAAATAACAATATGTTTGGAATAGAATAAAAGCGGAACACTCAAAGATTTTTAAAATATCAGTTTATCCCGCAACACTTTGCTGTTACATAGGAGATAGGTAATACAAAAAATGGAAAGTAACGACAAAGTGACTAACTTGAAGTTACAAGTTACTGAAAAAATAGTAACTAATTTATGTTACAAGTTCCTTTTCTCAAAAAGTAACAAAATTTCTAAAAAGTTATAAAAAATGTAATTGTACCACTAACTTTTTTGCAAGTAACGAGTGACTACCCAGCACTGGTGGTAAATTACAATGTGACTATTAAGGGGGAAAAGGGGTTAATTCAAATTTGAAAAAAAAGTTATAAAAAATGTAATTGTACCACTAACTTTATTGCAAGTAACGAGTGACTACCCAACACTGGTGGTAAATTACAATGTGACTATTAAGGGGAAAGAGGGGTTAATTCAAATTTGAATTCTACTCCTCAAGACCTTTCCACAAATACCCATATTGTTAGGGGTTCCTCATAGTATGGAAATCCAGAAAGGTTATCAAGGGAAAAAGTTTAACGGTTAGGGATTATAGGCACGGGGTTCAAAGTTCAAGGCCAAATGTTAAGGGGGTCATAAGTTAAAAATCATAGGCCGAAGTTGAGTCGTCAAAAGGCAAAGAATAATGGTGAGAAAACAAATTCTAGGGGTCATGGGTGATAGGCCAAAGGTGAGGGGTTATAGCTAAGAGATTATTGGCCAGAAGTTAAAGAATTGGGTTCAAAGGTTCAAAGCTGAGGGAATAAATTGAAGGGGTGAAGGTTCATTCTCTAACGATGAGAGGCCAAAGCTGAGGGGTTATAGCTAGGGATTTTTGGAAAAAAGTAAAAGATCAACTGTTAAAGGTTAGAGATAATGGGCCATAGCGAAAGGTCGCAGATGAGGCGACAAAAAGCAGAGATGAAAGGTGAGGGGACGAATTTCAGAGCTCTAATACCTGGGGTGAAGGATCATACACCAAGGAGGAGAGGTCAAAGATAGGGGCTATTGAGCAGACAAGGTCACAGGTCGATGTTGAGCGTCATAAGAGTTTCTGGCGTAGCCTGTAAAAGGAGAAAAGTTGAGGTCGGGTCAAGTCAAAATCAAAATTCAAGTCATTCTGAGATATCAAATAAACTTGCAAGTAGAATCATTATTTCGACTTAGCCTGCATCTGCAGATCTAATCTTTGAGGTTAGTTTTAGTTTTTGAAACTAAAAACAAGAAGAGAGAGATAAAAGGGAAAAGAATAGGAGACATCTGTGGGTAAATCCTAGTGTCTCTTAATCTTCTCGTTTCTGTGGGAAGCAGACCAATATATGTCTCTTAGAGCCAGGAAGAATGGGAACCATAAGTTTAAAGCACATAATCGATATTCGGCCTTCTTGTTACACACCACTCTCTTACGTGCCACCGCTTGTAGCTCTGAGCCAATGGAGAGGCAACGGAAGTCGACAATTGGATCCTACCAGGCCGGAAACCTCGTGAAGAGGAAGGCGATGAGGACCAGCCTATAGAGTATAGAATCAGCCTGGCATGATAATTTTTATTTACTACAGTTCAAGTCGGAATATTTGTTCGAGAGATGTTCACAGAACTTATACCGAGTCAAATCGACGGGATGATTTTAAAGAGGTCAAAGTTCTCACAACTTCTTGAATGGATTCGATGATCGCGAGAAATAGTCTCTTCGGAAGTTAGAGGACGGAGTTGAAATCTGAGATGCAAAAGAGGCTTCACATATTCTGTCTGGTCCGGAGTCTTGAATTTTGTTTCTTTTAAAATGAGAAACTGTTATGAAGTAAAGATGTTTAAACGTCTATATTTATCTGGTTGGAAAGTTTTAAAATTTTCATTTCCTGAATTTATTGTCTCGGTATAAAATATTTTGCGATATCGTTATTAGACGAAATTGTAATTGAAGTGTTTAACAGAGTTTATGACAGTTCACGTCATCATTATACTTTAATATCGATATTGTGTTTCAAATTTTGAAGCAGTTTCCAAGCTCCATTATGCTGATACAGTTTAATGCTCTATTGGAAAATGGAAACAGAAGGCCATTCCAGAGTTTTTATGAGATTGCCAGTAAAATTTTATTATTGGCAGATAACTATAAAACTAATATTTAGAATTTTTTTTATGCAATTATTTTAGAAACAAGCGTTTCAGATTGAACAGATTTATTGAAAAGCGTTCATGAATTAAAAGTTTTGTCTTACATTTAAGAAATCACTTCTTTACCTTTTTTGCTTTAATTCAAAGTACAAATTTGTTCAATTGCAAGCAACTGTAAAGAGTTTAAGAAATCATTCATTTAAGATCATTTTTATAGCGTAAAAATGATTGTTTGAATTGGCAAACAGATTTTTTCCATTTTTAAATCAAAATACAGTCAAACCATAACCAACCATACCTTAATTTCATGTAAAATTGATATTGTTTAACGATATTGCTACGAACTCAAATGATATCATGAATTCTAAACCTAATTGTTAATTATTTGAGTAAAAAGTTAAAAAGAACAAGTAAATCTTGAAAAATTACATTCAGGTTACGCGTTACATTTTTTCCAATAAAAGTTATACTTATTTGGAAGAAGTAAGGGTATGATGTGGTATTGTGACAAGTTATTGAAAGGGCTGTATACAATTTTCTTGTTGTAAATTATTGTTTTTTGCTTGTTGTTTCCGAGATTGGATATAGGTACAATTCATACAACTGCATCCAGCTTTAGGAATAAGAGGCTGAAAATATATTTTTGATATAATTTCAGACCACAATACACTTTCAGCAGAAAGGTTGTTCAGAAAGATAGAAATATGTTTTCTACGGAAAGAATGATTTGAAATAAATTTTCATTAACAAGTTATGAAGGTTTTATTTTGACCGTGAGGTTATCATTATAATTATTATAATATATTATTATATTATATTTAATTTGTGAAAAATGTATTAAAATTGTTCTGCAGTTCAACAAACCCCTAAGATGAATCAGTAAGTTTACAAACATCAAGGTCGAACAAAAAAAAACATCAATATGCACTACATGATATTTTATATAGTTTCTTACTGCTACTCTTTCTTTTATCTCTATATATCCTATCAGTAAACAACGACGTGAAAGAAATATAATTTAGTATAAAAAGTCAACTTAATTCCGACTAATAAATAATATTTCGTTTCGATAGAAGTTGCATTTCCACGCCGACACGCCGAGTTGGTACCTACTTGCGAAAAACGGACCGCTCGCGCTCGTCCGAAATTAAACGTTTATAATTTCTTAATGATGATTAATTTCTAATTAAGTTTTTCCATCAAAAAGACGTTTCTACCTTTCTAAAAAACTTTCTTGGTAGGAGTTTTTTGTTACAGAAAATTTGCTCGACTCCTAATGAGCTTGGACATGCGAATGCATGATTTAGGCAATGTCCAAGGTAACTATCTATAACTTTCGTTTATACACAAATGTTGATTGTTTATTCGCTCTCATAGTCGTAGAACATTATAGAAAATATTTTTTTTTAATTTTGACAAAGATTCCAAAATTTGGCTGAATTACGGCGAGTTGGGGTGAAAAAGCCCAAAAATATATTTTCTAAAAAACTAGGATTTCAGGTAGGCTTACAAAACAGTACAAGCTACAACTCCTTTGACTCAAGAAAAAAATGAGCAATTGAATTTTCTACAAGAATATGCACTTTTGAAATTCAAATTCGAAACTTGTTTGAAAAGTGTTCAGGGATCAACGCCCTTTCGCGATAAAAATGTATAGGCTGTTCTAATCTGGCCCCTTAATTACTGATCGTTGAAAAATATTGTCTCTAATATTTTCAAGCTTCTCAATTGTTCGCTTGACAGATGACGCACTTGTCTACGACAAAGAAGTACCAGTCAGGATTCTTGTAAAAGGAAAGAGACATAAAAAGAAGAATAAATAAAGCAGAAATAAGAGGAATGAAAAAGAAAAGAATCTGATATACGAAGAACGATTTAGAATATTCCAATTAAACCCGAGCCCCATTCCAAAGATTACAGCTCGAAATTTCATTATTCTCCTTCATCGAATCTCTCCTAGCAGAGCTTCAGAGATAGAGTCACGTTCAGAAGTGCAAGTAATTAAATTAGCTCGCAGGAGATGTAAACTTAGATCGAGGCGAGTTACATTGGTCATATAAAATGAAGCCATTCAGGAATTACTCCTTGTTCTCGGAAGGCCGGACGAAGCCTACTGCCTATTAATTAGCACCTTGGGATTACAGCGATCTTATCTGTGAAGAAAATTGTGAGAAGGATGATCCTCTTCCTTTCTTTGAGAACTGGCAAGTTTCTCACTGGATTGGAACTTGAAGGTTAGATGAATGCCATGAGCTTGTACCTATTTTTCGTAAAAGGGATGTTTAAAAGTTTACAAGGGTACAAGTTCCTTAAAGAGGTAGTGCCTATTTGATCGCCGTCTACCTGTTTGCTCTACCCCGACAATCCAACTTCCCCTCACGTATCTGAGGTACCACCAGACTGCTGCCACCCTTGCCAGCGGGGTCCGATTTTTTGGTACTCTTCTCCATACTTGGAACAAACGAAGATATGTTCCTTTGCTTGAAATATTTGGTGATCGCTCAAAAAATATTGTGAAATAGTATTTCAGTATTTTTCTGCAAGAAACATGACCCCGGGGGTTTTTGGGGTCGCTGATGACAAATCTGGGGTCAAATTTGAAAAATTCACATCAGGATGCCTCTAAAACCTACCTCCGAATGCCCCAATTTTTCGATATGCCCGAGACTCGGTAAAAACATGACCCCAGGGGTTTCCGGGGTCACTGATCACGAATCTGGGGTGAAGATCAGCAACCCTGAAAACCCCTGGGGGCATGTTTTCACCGAGCTTCGGGAATATTAAAAAATTTTATAATCCAAAATTGTTTCTTTACCTTATCCGGTCGGGAAGCTGAAATATCGGCCCGGCATATGATATGAACTTTGTATACAGTTGACACATGATACAAGATACAAATTTGGGCAACATAAAACTTCCAAACATGTTTAATAACTTCAAGACACAAATTTCTAACAGTGCTCTTATTTTAATCTTCAACTAATTAAGACAAGTAACATATAATTAGGATCGCTAAAAATCGTTGATATCGAACATGATATTTCTAAATTACGAATAAAAAAAATTGTATGTTTCAAATTTTAGTCTTCATTAAATACAAATGACCCCAGCTATCAAGGATCGGCCCCAATTTTGGGCTATTTTTGACCAAACTGCCCGTCATACCTTCCTGATGACCGATTTCCCCCCCCTATATGTGACCGTGTTGTGAACTATAAATTTAATGTAGCTTACCATACTGAATTAAATATGGAACGCTTTAAATTCCTGAAATTTCAAATCGAAATGTATTCCATTTTCAATTCTTTTTAAAAATTTTCAACCAAAAAAGATTTTCTACCAAAAGATATGAATATTTAACCCACAAAAAATAAGATTTCAATAAAATGCATTAATTTCGAACCAAACAGTTGCATTTTTAATTAGAAAAGATGAATTTACAATTAGAAATTACAGTTTTTAATCCCAAAATCGTTTTTCCATGGAATAGTTACATTCCGAGTTAAATTTTGAACCAAACAGTTGAAATTTTAACTGAAAGAGAGAAATTGTTATTCAAAAATAAAATAGTCAAATTTTCAGTTAAACGAATTAATTTTGACGCAAAAATGAGGACAACTGACAATTTTTGAAAAATGTAATTTCCGACACTTTTAAATTGCCGAACTGGAAGATTTTCAAAATTATAAAATTGCTGGAATATAAAAAGCGCGAATTTGACAATTCCCGACAGGAAATACCCGAATTACAAAATATCCGAAGTTAAAAATGCTCAAATTTAAAGATTATTAAAATTCTTTTTCATCAAATATGATTTATTTATTAAAAATGCAATAATTAAATATTTGTACCATAATATTTTTTTAAATTAAAAAAAATTATTCTTTGAATTTAATATAACAATCATTTGATAGAAATGGAATTCTTCCATTCAGGATTTTTATATATCAGCAGTTTTATAATTTCGTGAATTTCATTAGCGGGAATTTTCCAGTTCGAGAATTTTCCAGTATCGAGAATTTTATTTGTAGGGATTTTTCAATCGCCCCCAAAAATGAAACGAATTGTCAATAAAATAATTCCATTTTCAACTGAAGAAGATACGTTTTTAACAGAACAAACTGAATTTTTAACAAAGTAGTTGAATTTTCCATCAAAACACGATTTTTTAACCAAGAAAATTAATTTTCATCCAATAAAGAAGAATTTTTAACTAAATAGTTGACATTTTAACTAAAAAAGATACATTTTTACCAAAAATAAAATAGTTAAATTTTCAGTTGAAAAAAATAATTTTGAACCAAGAATGAAACGAATTTTCAGCTTAATAGTTCCATTTGCAACTGAAGAAGATAATTTAAACAAAACGAATTTTTCACAACATAGTTGAAATTTCCACCGAGCAGTTGAATTTTTAACTGAAAGATATGACTTTTTATCCAAACAGTTTCATTTTCAATAAAATAATTGGATTTTCAATCAAATAGTAGAATCTTTAACCAAAGAAGATAAATCCGTCAACCAAAAATATAATAGCAGACTATTCAACAACAAAAAATTAAACTATAATCATTACGTTATTTTTGCTCATTATTATTTTATGCTATTATTACGTTATTATTGAAATTTACCGTTGCAGGGCCATTTATAGCAAAATTTGCAAGCCTTTTGTTAAAATTTATCAGGAAATGTACTAAACGCTACCATTAAAAAAAAAACGAGAAAGCTCGTTTTTCTCTCAGACTTAACATGGATACAGCCCAATATGTCGAAGGCATTTTTGTTAGGATTGGATTTTTTTTAATAGTCTGCACGGGCTTTCCCGGTATATATTATAATTCAACGAAGCATTTTTATAATGTAATCAAACGGTATGATAAGAGCAGTATGCGTAATTTGACATATTATGCAAATCCTGTTTTTTACCCCACTATCTACGGACTGGGTTACAGCCAAGAACATTATAGAGGGATCTACAACTTCAGGTGGCATCCAAACCATCAGAACCTCCGTAAAAAAACATATAACCATTTTCAGAGGTACCGGCTTAGGAATCGAACCCCGTACCTCTCACATGAAGTCCGAGAGCCTAACCTCCTGAGCCACCAAGGCTCTATACTAAACGCACTAAGCATTATTATTATAAAGATTAAAGATCATAATAATAATTATTTTAATTGTCTTGCTAGGCTGTTCCATTTAGGTACCTTAGCACTCAGTTAAAACCCTATTGTACAATGCCTTTATTTTAAAATTATGTTCAGAGATATATACACAGGCCACCCTTACTGCTCACAAGCACACATACCGCCAGACGACTTCACTTCACTGGGTATGGGCCTTCGAAAATTTTCCTTCACTAAGATGAGCCTAAAATCAATATATGAATTTAATTACAACCAGTGATAACCTGCAGCTACATCCGACTTTATTAGAAGTACTCGTTTTTGCCCGAACGTTTGGCCAGGGGAGAGGGAAACTGCAGAAAACCATCTTCCGAGTACAGCTGGTTTTCAGACTCTCGAGTTTGAAGGTAGATATTTCATGTGACATACAGTCGAATGTACACAATAGGGTACTCCTTATTTACTCTTGGTCTTTCTTTTTTCGATTCTTCTAGGTCTCACCCCTCTATTTTGTTCCAATGAACAAAAAAATCATCATCAAATTTTAGCAAAATCAATTAATATTAACACGTGCCTCAAAGAACTCAAAGTTCCTTATGCAATTAACAATGAGAACTTGAAATTTTGAAAAAACTCAAGATGGCCGCCAAATAATTTTTTTTAATTATTTTTTTTCGTTAACGTCTTTTCAGGTGTCAATTGTAAGAATACATTCTTGCAAAGAAACATTTTTCGGATGTAAGAAAGTCAAAATTTTGAAAAACTCAAAATGGTGCCTAATAAAATACTCTAAAACTCGTCTTTTTTAAGCTTTCCGTCCCAAAATCTACAAATTTTGAGGAAAAATCAATTACATTGTTACAAAGCTTATGCTTGGAAGTAGGTCTCAAAAGTTTCACTAATGTAAAAATGGGTACTTCATTACTATTTTCAAAAAGTTACGCAATGTTCATAAATTTAAACAAAATATGAAGTACATTTTCGGAAAAAAATGTGCTTCATAAAACTTAAAATTCTTAGTAGAGAGAAATGTTCCCAAGTTTTAGGCAAAAACTTCGAGGACGAAAGTGACGAATGTTAGGATTACTATTAATAAAGCAATTAAAGGGATTCGGACATCTGTCTGTAGGGCCAGGCCACCGAAGAGCTCAGGTAGGTGCGTCTAAACGATATTTTATAACTTAGCAACTCTCCAGATATTTACCTGTATTCTAAAATAAGTACTTTAAGCTTGACAGAAGAAGGTTACCTGACCTACGACTGAACCTGGAAGTGCGTTTTCCAAAATTCCAGTCAGTCAGTTCCGAACTTGATCATTGTCAATACCATCTCGTCTCTCGAATCGGTTATAATGATATAAGTAATAAGTCTTTACCATTCATTAGAAAAAATGTCTTTTTAGGTGGAAACATAACAAGTCAAATTGTTTCTTCTGAGTTGCCATCAAATGGACAAGTTTTGGGAGTGTTATTCTTCAGCCTTAATAATGTGGAAAAAACAGTACGAGAAAGTGCAAGGTTAACAATACAGGAAGTACTTATTTTTTGGTAGAAGGCACGAATTCCCACTAAAGAAATGTATAATAAAGGAAGAAACCTACAAAGAAATTGAACAAGGGAGAGCAAGGTGGAAAATAAAAAAAGAGATGCATTCAGTGACTCTCTAAACGACCTCTTTGATATTGCACATACCAATGCGTTGGAAATCATAAAAATAGATGTAGACAAACAGTTTTTGCTTCTCCAGAGACAAGAAGGGCGATCTGGACATATGACTGCTATTGACCATGAACTGGAAGAGAGAGAAAATCGATATCAAGAACGAAAAGAAGAATCACGGGCGGAACGCGCCATTGTCGCAAAAAATAAGATATGTAACTTTCAAAAAATATTAATTTTCATGTATAAAATTATTAAAGTACCGTAACTATGATTTTTTAGTACAATTTTGTGAAAACTAGCCTTTTTGACAATTTCTTTGAAATAGCTCTGAATGCGTATCTGTCATTCTAGAAAACCGGTGAGTAATGAGAGAGGGCGCGTACAGAAAAAATCTTATTAATCTACCAAAACCAAAGCAACGGATTTCTTATAGATTTCTAGTCGCTGAATCATACAAATTTTCAAAACTGTAGGCACATCATTCAGGAATGTTTTACGTATTGTGTAATGAATAATTTAATTTTTAGCACATCTTGTGGAGCTGATGTCCGAATCCAGTATCAGCGGCAACAGTGGGAGAAGTGGTAGTGAAAAATCAGCAAATGCACCACTTACTAACGAATCTGTACCAGGACCTTCTCAAATGAAGAGGAGAGCAAGAGAAGTTATTTTCACTGAGAAACTTGTAGCAGCATTCGATAAATGCAAAGTGAGCGATAGGGATGCAGTGCATATTTTGATCTTAACTGCTGAAGCGTTAGGACATAATTGCAATGATCTTCCAGGGTTAACAGAGAATACAAAAGTTGACAGATTACCAATTATAGTAACCTATAAAGATGTTGAAAAACTTCTTGGTGTTCCAAAATTGCCTACAGGAACAGGTAAAGAACAAGCTGATGTCGTATATGAAACTTAAAAAAAATGGAATTTAGACGGGAAAGTTCAGGCTCTCTGCTGTGATTCAACTGCATAGAATACAGGACGGCTGAATGGTGATTGTATCTTGTTGGAACAGCAACTGCTGCGTGATATTTGTTATTTCGTTTGCAGGCATCATATTTATGAGATATTCTTATGAAGCGCCTTCAAAGTGAAGTTTGGAACGGTACCACTGTTCAAACGGTTTCAGGAGTCCTGAGATAGCTTGAACACAGCTCACTTCAGACCTGGAATACAAAATGATTACGTTGATACCACACTCAAGGATGTCAAGGAAAAGTTGATAAACTTTGCACTGAAATCTCTAGTGTAACGTCATTGCAGAGAAGATTATAGAGAGCTACTTGATGTGACAAGCTTCTTTCTGGAAGTTACTCCACCATCATTCTGGTATTTGACGTCAGAAACGGTAGAGTTGTCTTTCTTTGATTCAAGAGTACCTGCTGCAACCTTGCTGAAAATGGTCGAAAGTCTGAAATCTGATTCTTCCTTTGTAGATTGTAGAAGATCGATTATTCAACCAAAGGATGTTCCAGAGTTCGTAAAGAAAGGGAATGAAGACTTGGTTTCAGTCAAGACTATGAATTTCTTTTAACGGTTCGGGATTCTCAGTTCCTTTCTTAGCCCAGATCCAGTGGACTGGGCAGTGCTCGAAGATTATCATCAAAGTCTGCAGAAGTTAAAAAATATTAAGGTTCTGAACGACACAGCAGAGAGGGGGGTCAAATTAATGACCGATTATAGCAAACTGTTAACAAAAAACGAAAAGCAGAAGCAGTATTCACTACAAGTCGTTAGTGATGCCGCCGTCGGTTCCGGGATGAGAAGAAACCCACTTTGTTGAAAATATCGTGAAACTGCAATTATACTGGGAATTTCATTTCCTAATGTAAGTTGAAAATTAATTCTTAATCTAATGTATAACGTCTAACGTATTCTTAATGAGTGAGAGAACAATATGCAACATTTTCTTAAATCATGAGAGAATAGAACAAGTTGATAAGTACGTATATCTAGGTAGCCTATTCACTAGTGACGGAAAGGTAGATGAGTTATCTGTAGAGCAAGGTCCACTATCAGAAGTCAAAATATATCAAAAAAAGGTAAAATGGTGATACATAATTTTATATTTACACCGAAAGTGCTATACAGCAGTGAGACATGGACGTATCAAGAAAAGGATGAGAGTAAAATTAATGCGATTGGCATAAAATCTATGCGCATAATATGCGGGAAAACACTGTTGGCCAAAGTGAGTAACGAGATAATCCTCGAAGAATGTGGTGCAGAAGAGACACTAGTTGACATGTGGGAAAAAAATCGTTTAAGAAGGTTCGGGCATGTTAAGAGAATGCAAGATGAACGACTGACGAAACAAGTGTATAAAGGTCAAGTGAATAGCAGTGTGCCTAGAGGTAGACCGCGGAAGGAATTTCCAGAATGTGTGAATGAAACCCTTATTCGAAGAGATATATAAAGCCATAGAAACACAATAGCTTGCATGAAAAAATGCATGGACGTGAAGGAAGCTGGAGAGGTATGCCTGGACAGAAAAGTGTGGCGACAAGTAATTTATAAATAGAGTGTCAGTAGAGCACTGAGCGAAAAATGCCCGTGTTGTTCGGGTTTGCACAACAACAGTTCGGGTGGCTTCCTTCTTTCTTGGTTTCACACGATGGCGCGCACGCACGACTGAGTCGTGCGAGCACCCCAACCACACGGAAAAAAGTGGATCTTTGGAAGAATTCTCTAAACCATTAGCTCTACCGATTTTAAATTCAAGCGTAGCTTTTCGTGGGTGAATTATGTTTAAAATAATGTTTTGTGTTCTGGTAAGTTAAACTAAATTTTTAAAAGAGAAGGATCAACAATTTCAAATAGAAGGATGCAATACACAACTTAGTATCCGTCACACTCAGCGAGGTAAAGAGTTTACTATTCGTGTAGTAAGCCTTACTTCTGTGAAGAGTAACTTCGCCAATTTGGCATTGTGACGCATATATATAATTAAAAACTGAAGGTTAACAACCATCGCAGGGTCCCACTGGGAGCAACTGTCATCTAAAAAATGACATCGGCTCCCAGTAGGACCGCGGTAAATCCCATTCA
>JAABKJ010000226.1:0-30637 GCA_011634705.1 Andricus grossulariae
AAATTTTAGCTCGTGAAAACAATACTCACAAACGAAGAATCCTAGAGTCCATTTTTATAAATAAATTCATTAAGAATGCAATTAATTTAAAAACCGAAATGTTAAAATAGAATAAAATTTATCAAACCATTTTATAACAGATTTATATATAAACTTTGAAAATTAAAAAATTAAAAATTTTATGTCAATTTTTAAACTCAATTTACTTTGACGCATTTTTCCTTCAGATCTCTATCTAAATATCCGCCTCTTTTAATTACTCATGAAAATATGACTACATCCAGAATACATTTCGTTAGTCCATGTTTGTCCATTCATATCAAAACACCTTGTGTTCGTTTTATAAATTCAAAATGTAGTAAAATTACTATATTACACCTAAATTTGGTTCACTCCAAAAGAAGATGAGTTTTTTCTATTGGAAAAAAAAAAACAAAAATTGAAATGTCTTGGATAATTTAATTAATATCGATACAGGTAAATTCTGAAAAAAAATTTTGTCTTCACAATTTTTGTTCATTATAAATGTATTAGATCTATGTAAATTATGTTAACTTATAGGTTATATATTACCTTAAAGAAGGCCTGCAACAAGTTCGAAACGCACGTTGGTGTTTAATGAAGGTGACGAATAAAGCATGATTCTTGACAACTGAATCCATTATTAATTTTAATGGACCGTATGATCAAAATAGCACATTCATACATGAATTGACTTCTTTAAAACTGTAATAATAAAATTTCACATTAACAAATCTTGGCAAATTTTGCAACATTTCTTCTTTCGAGTTTTTCAAATTACCCAATCGACATTGAGAAAAAGCGACAACAATGCTTTCGATATTTTCGTCACACACCTATTTTTCAGAGAAAGATAAATAAAGAGAAAAAATTATAATCGGTTGAAAAATCATAGCGACTTTTTTATATGTAAACTTGTTGCTGGTGGGCAATAATAAAAAAAAATTAAATACAAAAGAAGTGTTTGGCTGGATTTAAAATTTTTTGAAAATATGCAAAAACATGTTTCTTTTCGGTTTACGATATGTAAAAATTTGAATAAGTCAAGTCATCGACTTAATTTGCCGTTAAACTTCTGTAAACACATTGAAGTGCATTTTAATTTGATCGTTTCTATAGTCTTTCTTTAGTCACCTGATGTGACACGCGTACAGACAAAAGAAGTAAACGATTTTCTTATAGATCATTATGAATTACGTACATATCAAAAAACAATACTTTTTTATTTTATAACTGGCTTGGCCTATTCCCCAGTTCAACAGTAATCAAACAATTATTCGAAAAACTTAATTTCATTCAGTTAGTATTTCATCATACATATATATTTCATTCAGTAGTCCCGGTATGCATTAGTCGAGTGACTACTTTCAAGAGAGATTGATTTTCTATTCTTCTCAAGAGACAAGTCACTATTTCTACAATTTTCGAATTGTATTCAGGAAAAAGTTGAAATTTTTATTTTTTATTAAAGTCCAAAAATAATTTTATTCGAAAGCGATTAATTTGTGACGTAGACTCGGAAAAAGATTTCTTAATATTAGAGTGACAATATGAAAGAACACTTATATATTTGATTGATGACATTTTCTTCACGTCAACCAAATTTATTTTGCATTCGAAACATCTTCTTTACTAAAAAATGTTTAATGTAATAGTGTATGTCCTGTTAAGTGTAGCTTCACTATTTTTCATTATTTTACATTTTTTTGGGAACAGAGAATTGCGCTCTAAAATAGCGCATTTTCCTGGGCCAAATTCATACCCTTTGATAGGATGTGGGTATCTTTTTATTGGACGCACAGAAAGTAAGTTATGCTTTCTAAACTCATATAAATAATTTGGTGAATTTATTTCGCTACTATTTTAATTTTATCAGATATTTGGAATAAATTGTATAACATTTTCACCACTTACTCTTCGCCAATTCGAATTGAAGTTGGTCCTTGGATGACAGTTGCCATTCACGAGCCAGAGCACTTGAAAGTAAGTCGTGAAATTGATACATTTTTTGGATGAATTGAGTTGTAACTCGTTTTTAGAATATAACTTTTCATGATGTTTTTTTTAATGAATGATAATTTCTTATAATTTCTACTTTTACGAATTACCATTTGCCTTATGCATTCTGCATGGCTAAATTTTAATTTCGCGCCATTTTTTCATGTCAGAAGTGCTCCAAGTAAAATTAAATTTCTGTTACATGACGATATGGTGAAGTAAGGACAATGACACATGGCGATTCATGAAAGTAAAAATGAAGCCAAACATAAATTCTGAAAAATGAAAATCATGCTAAATGATATAATACGCAGTAATTCGCAAAGATAGATATTAAGAAAAATTTTTAATCGATTATATAAATTTCGATTGAAACAATTTTTCATTTAATTATTATTAAAGTTAAGGTGCTTTAACAACAACTCGAAAAACAGGCGTGTAGATCATTTCCGCTGGCTGTATACAAGAATTTTTCTGGAAATTATATTGCATAGACTTTTTGAAAAAGTTATACAAAGCATATGAATTTTGCGCAATTTTTTATGCCGGAAGTCCCAATAGTAATTCAGAAAAATAAAAATTGTGCCAGATGGTGACTCGTGAAAATAGAAATTAGAAGATATGAAAATTATGACATAACGTTCGCTAATTCGAAACAATTAAAATGACGACAAAAACTAATTCGGCAAAATATAAATTATGAGAACTTGTAATTCTTTCAAATAAATTTCTGTTGAATAAACAGTAAAGAGAGTAGAATTTGGGAATTTTATAATCATGATTGATTTATTCCATTCTTTTAAAGAATTTACTTATGAGCAAGAGAACTGTTGATAAGCCACCTGAGATTTATAAATTCGTTGAGCATTGGATTGGAAATGGGTTAGCTTCATCACAAAGTGAATTCTTAAAAATCAATCATTTTTAAATAACAATAATTTTTTTACTTCCTTTGATAACATTTTTTTATAATTTAGGAACAACATGGCATGTTCATCGGAAATTAATTCAACCAGCCTTTAATCAGCAAATTCATAAAGCCTCTTTTGACTGCTTTCATAAGTATTCGCTGATGCTAACAGAGTCATTGGAGAAAAAAAATAATGGAGAAGAATTTGAAATTCTTCCTTTCTTATCGATCACTGCTGTACAAATCATATGTGGTAATCAACTCTCTTTTTACCATGGGCGACGACAAAATACACAATATAATGGACTAAATTTGTGATGGGAGGTTCAAATTTTTTTTCTCAAATTTCCATGCATATCTTCCCCGAATTTATTCGGATCTACAAAATAATAATAGCGTTTTTCAATGGTATTTAGAGGTTTAGCAAGCCTAATGAAGATTACCACGTATTTTCCATAAGAAAAAAAAGAGATATGAAAAAAAAGACGTTTTTGTACATTTTATTCGGAAACGTCAATATGAGGTGAATCAAGTTCAAACTCAACATGACTCTTCATAATTAGCTGTAAAATACAAATAGATTATTATTTTTTGAAGATTATCCCCATAAGTCTGTTTTATAGGGTCCCAAAAAACCCCATTAGGCAAAATTTGTGTTTTGCGAGTTTTTGGCGCTAATTATGATCTTTTGCGGTTTTTTAAATACAAATTTTTTTTAACACATAAAATACCACTTTTCACTGATAATTAGATGTGTAAATAAATTGTTCAAATAACTTATTATTGTTTTAAGCAATTTTCCCTTAGAATAGAATTAGAAAGTCGCGCATTTTCTGATTTTTTCAACTTATTTTCAACTTGTCAGTTAGATCAAAGCAATAATCAATTCAATTTAACAAACATAATTGTTTTAACAATTTAGTATTATTTTGAACAATATTATTTTTAAATTATGCTAGAAATTTGCATGTTTTTCTGAAATTTTTGACTTTTTATATACTTTTTACTTAGAGTAATAATTAATGAAATTCAACAAACATAATATTTTTAAAAAATTATTGTTTATAACCACCTTTTTCTGTAGTCATGCTCCATAGTTATGGTTTCTTTCTAAATTTTTCACTTTTTGTCAACTTTTCACTCACAGCAATGTAATAATAAATGAAGTTTAACAAACATAATTATTTAAACAAATTATCATTGTCTATAACTATCTTCTTCTATATTAATGTTAGATAGTTGCTGTTTTTTCTGATATTTTAAACTTTCTTTCAATCTTTTAGTTAGGAACAAATAATAAACATAAATTTGAACAAAAAGACCCCCAGTAACTTTTTGAAGGAAAATTCACATTTAATATGATCCATGTAAAAAATTTCAGAAATATTTTTAATATATCATTTATATTTCAGAAAATTATACCCACCAAAAAGAAAGAAATTGTTTAAAAAATTATTTTCTCTATTATTTATTTATTAATCTTTCATAACTGAAAAACCAAAGAAAAGTTGAAAAATTTAGTAAAAAAACCACAACTCTCTAGAAATTATCTAAGATGAAATAGTTATAGACAATAATAAATTATTTAAACAATTGTTTGTCAACTTGAATTAGTTATTACCTCACCCTGAGTGAAAAGTTGACATAAAGTAGACAATTTCAGAAAAAGCCGCAACTATCAAGCATTACTATAGGAGAAGATAGTTATAAACAATAATAATTCATTTATACAATTATGTTGGTCATTCGCTTGAATGAATTTTTGATTTTTGAATATTTCAGAAAAAATGCAACTTCCTTGCATTCTTAAATGAAACATTATTAACAATGATAAAAAATTGTTTGAATTACTATTATTTATGTATTTTCCTATGTTTCTGTTACGGTTAATTGATTATTGTCTCCCTCTCACTGAAAAGTTGGAAATAATTCAAAAGATTCGGCAAAATCGCGACTTTCTCACTCTATTGTAAAAGAAAATTTCTAAAAACAATAATAATTATTTGAAAAATTTATATGAAAATATTATTACCAACAGAAAGTAGTATATTTTGTATTAAAAATAAATTGTATAAAAAAAAACCTGTGAAAGAGACATATATGGGTTTGATATTTAAAAAATAATTTCTCATTCGTATTCTAAAGTTAATTTTTGAGAGAAGTACCTTTTCTTCAAACGCATTTATTTTTTGTGCATTCGAACAAATTTGGGGGCGATGTGCACGAAAATTAAAAACGAAATTTGTACCGCCCTAATGACTAGCCGTAGTCCGAAATTAGAAATGATTTGGGACAAAAAATTTCAACAATTTTTTCATTTTCTTAGATTTGAGCTATGGTAACTTTTAGAAAAAAAAAATTTCATTTCAGAGTTGAGTATTCATTTTTTTGGCTGTTTTGTAGAAGATTCGCCCTTTGGCTTAAAAATTTAACAAGTTTTTTTATCTTTTGCTTTTTTACGGTTTTTTATTTAAAATCAAAATCTTTTTAGGTAGAAATATCATATATTGAATTTTCGATTGAGAATTTATCTTATTTGGTTAATTTCGAAATACTTTGTCAAAAATTCATTTTGGAAAGTTTTTCAAATTTTTCAAATTTTTTTAAAATGTCATCTTTTTCAGTTTAAAATTAAAGTATTTGGTTGAAAATGTTCCTTTTTTGTTGAAAAATCAAGTTTTTAGTGAAAAATTCATCTACTTTGTTAAAAGTTGAAATCTTTTATTGAAATTTTTTTTTTTAAATTCAACTATTCTATTGAAACACTTTTTTTGTGGCGAAAATTTTTTTATTCAAATGAAAATTTAGTTCTTCCATTTTCAGTTTAAAATTTAGATTTCTCAGTTGATGGTTCAGCTTTTTGATGTAAAATTTCTCTTTTTTAATTGAAAATTTCTTTATTTTGTTGAAGTATCGTATTTTTGGTAGAAAATTAATCTTCTCGGTTGAAAATTTATGTTTTTGGTGTACAATTTAACTATTATTGCTGGAGAATTCTTCCTTTTTGTTTTAAAATTGTATTATTTGTTTGGAATTAATTACTTTGATCAAAATTCTAAACTTTTGGTAAAAAATTCATTTTCTTGGTTGAAAATTCATCTCTTTGGCTTAAACTTTTACTATTTTGTTAAAATTTTTTTTTTCAATTTAACTGAATCAGGTTGAAAATGACATTTTTTTGTGGTTAAAATTTCAACTATTACATTTTTCTTCAAGAATATTATTTTTTTTGAGGTAAACTATTTGGTTGGAAATCAATCTTTTATAGTTTAGAATTTAACTATTTGGTTAAAAATTCAACTACTTAGTTGAAAGATAAACTCCTGTATTAAAAATTATTTTTTTCTTGTAATTCAAATATTTTTTTAATGAGGTTTATATTTATATCTTTAGTTGAAGATTCAACTATTTGGTGGCAAATTTCTCTTCTTTAGTTGAAAATGCAGGGATTTTGTTGGAAATTCGTATTTTTTAATAAAAATTATTCTTAGTTGAAAATTCATCTTTTTGGTTAAAAATTCAAATTTAGAAATGTAGTAGTTGCAAGTTTGATCTTTCTGTTGAAAACCCATTTGTTTGGTTGAAGATTCATCATTTTAATTGAAAATTCATCTCTTCTGTTGGAAGTTAAACTATTTTGTAACGAAAATTGCTTTTCGTTGTTGTTAAACTTTAGCTTTTAACTAAAAATTTAATTATTCCACTTTCATTTGAAAATTTATCTTTTTTGGTTGAAAATTCAACTATCTTCTTAAAAAATGTATTTTTCTTAGATGATGATTCAACTATTCTTTTGAAAAGGTAAATATTTTTTTGAAAACTCATATTTTTGAATAAAAAATTAATCTCCTCATTCAAAATTCATCTATTTTGTTAGTTAAGAATTTAACAACTTGGTTAAAAGTTGAACTTCTTTGTTAAAAATGTATTCTTTTGGTAGATGATTCGTGATGAAAATTCGTTTTTTTTATGAAAATGATTTTTTTATCTAAAAAATCATCTATTTCATTTTTTGTTTAAATTTGATCTTTTTGGTTGAAATTCTTATTATTTAGTTGAGGACAGGAATTTTCCTCCCACCTGAAAAATACAAATTTTCTAAAAAATTGCTTTCTAAAAAATTGTTATGATTGTTTTATTTTAGAAAGCACGTTTGGCGTAAATGTAGAATCAAAAAGAAAAGTGATTGAAGAATATATTGCAGCTGGTGAAAGGTATTCTATTTTATGAAAATATAATTTTCAAAAAGTGCACTGCTTTTTGAGAATGAGAAATTACAGAAAAATGTTATTCACAGAGCAACGGAGGTATTGTTAAAAAGAGTCTTTTCTCCATGGCTGCATCCAGATGTGCTATTTAATTTCACTCAAGGTTCAACAATTTTCTATGATTCTATAAAAGAAATGAGAAATTTCACAAAGCATGTACGTAAAACTAACTTTTATTATATTTTTTTCTGTATTAACAAAAAATAAACATAAAAGAAAATTTGTTTACTAGATAATAGAAGAGAGAAGAAGAGATATACAAAATGCAGCAGATAAAAATGGTAAATAAAATTTGTTCGCCTTAAATAGTTCCAACTTTTTAATGAAGGTGAAATATTTCAGGAAATACTCTCAAAAGAAATAAGATTTTTTTGGATTTATTGATAGAACTAGCAGATGAGGGCCAAAAATTTACTGAACAGGAAATTCAGGACCAAGTTGACACAATATTGTTTGCCGTATTTATTATTGATAAAATATTGAACAAGCAGAATATGATTTCATTTGAATTTTAGCCATGAAATAATTTATAATCTTTATTTTTCATTATAGGGACAAGATACCACATCATGGACAATTTGTTTTGTTATTATGGTGTTGGCTTCATATCCTGAAATACAGGTAAGGGGCCGTCCATAAACTACGTTAACAATTTAAGGGGGGTGGGGTCACGCTAAAAATGCCGTTTTTGCGTGTTTAAAATGGAAGTTTTCAACACTATTCAACTGAAAATTTTTTAATTAAAAGCCTTGAAACTGAAATTTTTAAAATTTTAGCTTTTGTACTAGAAACAATAATTTTTACATTAAACTATATTTTAAAACAATTATTTAAAAATTCTACAGGAATCTAATGATGATTTTATCATCTTGATACTCGAGTTTTTCCTAGAATTTTTTGAAAATCCTGCAAAAGTAAAAAAAACTACATTAGAATCATCCAGATTATTTTCCGAGAATTTTATAAATCTTATCGAATATTATTTTAAAATTAATTTTTCAAACGAAAAAAAAATAGTGTGAGTTTTTTTACAAATTTTGATACACATTTTTTTCTTTATTTGAAACTTTACAAAATGCTTGAAAAGCTTATAAATTTTGTGTTCGATATCTTCAAAAATCTACATTGTGTTTTAAATGGTTTGAAATCTTTTCACGTTTTAAATTATTTTGGAATCTCTTCAGAACTTCTATATATATTTTGAACTTATTCGATTATTTCCCAAATGAGTAATTGTTCCATTGTCATTAATTATTCAAAAAAAAATTGTACTGTCTGAAAGTTGAACTCATTTGTTAAAAATTCATATTTTTTAAGATTAACATCCTTAGTCGAAAATTTAACTATTCCATTTTTCAACTGAACTCTTTTATTGAAAATTTCTTTTTTTTATGATTCATAGTTTCAGTTGAGAATTCATCTTCTTGATTAAAAATGTAACTATTTTGCTTAAAAAATCTTTTTCTTTGGCAAGAATTTATTATTTTGACTAACAATGTAATTATTCCATTTTTGGTTGAAAATCGATATTTATAAATTGAAAACCGATCCTTTCTAGTTAAAGATTGATGTATTTTGCTAAAATTCGTCTTTTTTGGTCGCAACTGTTTGGTTTAAATTAATTTGGTTTGGTTGAGGATTCAACAATTGAGTAGAAAATTAAATTACTATTGGGTTGAAAATCAACCTTTTGGTTAAAAATTTATACTTTAGGATTAATTTCAACTCTTTGGTTGAAAAGTAATCTATTTTTATGAAAATTCCACTTCCTTCTTGTATACAAAAACCCGACTGTGTGTTTCGAAGGATTTTGGTATCCAAAAACCGAATCCGTTGACCAAGTTTTTCCTATACGTCAGGTTTTTGAGACGTCCTAACCTAAAAGTGCAAAAATAGCTATTCTTAGCCATATTTGAGGCAATATAACACAATCAGAATTTTTTTTCTAGAACCTGCTAACGCCATCGTTTATTACTCATTTTATCTTGCATTTCAATTTTCGATCATCCCGAACTTCATCGATCATCCCGAATTTCAGTTTCTCTTCGCCTTCTTTGCTAGTTTTTCATCATCTTTTACGTTAGAAAATTAATTTTGTTTTTTAAAAATTCAATATATATTTCGACTTGAAGTATTAAAAATTTTAAGTGTTTTATTTTGAATTAAATATGGTATTTACAATAATTTTATTCAAAAAAATTTACTCCTCCATTATCAGGCGGTCGGAGAGGGGAGGGCATCAAAAATATTCTAAAATTGGTAACATAGTTTATGTACGACAACTGATGAATTTTTGAATATTTTTTGACATTAAGGATGTAAATATGATCATTTCGGCAAAAAAAAACATATACAGTGAACTCTCACTTATTCTAAGTCCCAAACGCTCGGATATTCCCAGTGGCGAAGCTCCTCCACCTCCCACCACTGTTCCTGTACGGTCTCGCTCGCATCAGTGGCTGACCAATTAAAAGTTGCAAGGATACACACATGCTTACAGCGCGCACATCGACACAAGGCAGGGGAAGCCAATGAACGTCGCTCGACAAAATCACCTCATGACTCGCGGTAGAGGTAGGGGGCCCTGCAGTATTGGAATATCCGAATGTTTACGTTTCTCGGCCCTTGGAATGAGTGAGAGTTCACTTTCATATGCGATAATGTGAAAATAATTGTAGGATAAAGTTTATGAGGAACTTTATGAACTTTATGGAGCTGAGGATCCGGAGAAGATGCCTATGAAATATGAAGAGTTACAACACATGCAGTATTTGGAGAGAGTTATCAAAGAAACAATGCGTCTTTTCCCTGTGGCACCAATTGTTTTACGAAAAATGGTGGAGGATTTTGACATAGGTTTTGTATATATTCATTTTCAAACTTATTCTCGGGTTAAGAAGAACCCGGTTTACCATCACAGCCACGGACAAAGTCAAGTGACTGATGAGATGAGGATGTAATTAGTTAATTCAATACAATGTATGAAACCATTTGCGATGATGTTGAAGGTACAAAATTTGGAGCATGTTGTAGTTTGCAGTTTGTCTTTAACCGCTGTTATGCTTACACAGATGCTTTCTTATAGCTACCAGGTATCACTCTTTAGGTTTTTCGATGCTTACTTCCTGATAGTTTAGGGAATTCCTTACAATGCGACAGGTGTTTAATAGAACCACCTTCTGAGCTGCTGCCAGTACCCTACTGACTGCTAAATGCTCAAGATGTTCAGTGCATCTTGCGTGCACATTGCCTGTACCCGAAATCACAATAGGATAAATAGATGCATGTTTCACATTCCTCCATATTGTCTTTACTCGATGCCTTAGCTCGCTATACTTGTGGATCTTAGTTGTATACGTTACCTGCAAATTTCGGTTAAGTGGACAAGCAATGTCGATGATGTAGACTCTTCAACCTTTCCTTCTCGCATCACGATGTCGGGTCGATTGGCTCGGATGTAATGATCCGTCTGGATAGTGACATCCCAATATAAGATGTAATCTTTGTTTTCTAAAACGGGCATTGGAATGAATCTATAGAAAGGCATCCATTCTGTTAAGATTCCTAGGTTTAGGGCAATTTGTTGATTTATAATGCCTGCAACATCATTATGTAATTGCGTGTATGCTCTTTGATCCATTACGCGACATCCATCAAGAATGTGTTTGATGGATTCGTTGGTATCTCCACATAATCGGCACCGGTCAACCACGCCTTGATGTAGCACGTGTTTGCGATAATATCTGGTGCTGACAACCCTGCCCTGAATCGCAATAACAGATTCTTCCGATCCTGGATACAGGACGCCCTTTTTCAGCCAAATATGGGATGCCTCACTATCCACTTCACGTTCTCTAATTTGCGTTTCTAATTCCTCTATGGTTTCTGCCCTGATATTCAAGTCCTCCTCTGAGGACAAGTTCAAGGGCGTGTAAATAAGATCATCTTTACAGATGGTGTTGTCTCGCAGCTGTATTACTTGTGACTCACACACACAGTTTCTTGACATCTACAATTCCTCTAGCCCCTCTGTGTCGTGGCAGAAGTAACCTTCGAATCGCCGAATTCTTGTGGTGCATTCGGTGCTTCGTCACTTCTATGCGTATGATTCTTTTTAAACTTTCGAGTTCGGTGTTCGACCATTTGATGAGCCCAAAGGAGATCGTGAGGCCGGGGACGCATAGGTGTTGATTGCTCTGATCTTGTTTGCCGAGTTAAGAGAGCTCTTTAGAACCAATCTGAGTATTGTAGTAAAGGTAGTCATTAGGCTTTTCTTAACTGTCGTATGTTGAATACCTTAGATTCGAGAATACCCAAGTATTTATATTATATATAATGTATTATATTATATTGCCTCGATGCCATTCTCGTAATCGTTCTCTAGATCTGTGGTCCCTAATTCTCCTCTGGTTAAATGCGCTGTTCTGCATTTATATAGTCCGAACTCTATGTGGATATCATTGGAAAACTGCTTTGTGACATCGATCACTTGCTGCAGTTTCTGATCCAAACTAGCGTATAGCTTTAGGTCATCCATGTATAAAAGATGGGTGACTTAATGACCATCCTCGTTATCATGTATTCGGAACACATGAGACATGCGATTCAGTGTTTTGCTCAGTAGGTTTGACGCTAAACAAAACCGTAATGCACTGAAGCTGTCTCCTTGGAATATACATATCGTAATGCGTATTGATCTAGTTATCCTTGATTTTCCATTATCATAATATTTGATTCTTGTATCCCAAAGCATCATCGCACGACTTAGGAAGTCAATGATGCGTGGGCAAATGTTGTATATTTTTAAGACTTCAAGCAAATAGTCATGTGGTATGGAAAGAAACGCTTGCTTGTAGTCAATGTATGCCATGTGCAAGTTTCTTGGCTGTTTACGAGCTTGTTTCATGGTAACAGCGTCTATGGTGACTAGATCTTTACTGCCTCGCGAGTTTTTACAACATCCCTTTTGTTCTACTGTAAGGATGTCATTCTCGTCACAGTCAGAATATACCTTATCTGCTATGATAGCTGTAAGACATTTATAAACTGTTGGAAGACAGGCTATCGTTTGAAAATCATATGGATTTTGAGCGTCTGGTTTTTTGGGCAACATGTACGTAGTAACCTTAAGCACAAAGCCTGGCATCAGATCTGGTTGTTCGATGATCTTCTGAAAACACCGTGCCAACGCAGGTTACTTGGTCTTTTCGAAACCGTTGAAACATCCAAAGCTGTGATACTAGTCAGCTTTATTTCAGGGTTATTGCTAGCTCTTGTCTTTTCCAGTGGGAAACCACGCAGAGTTTAAATTGCTTTTGTTCGTTTTCCCCCAAACACCCGACCAATAGTTAGTCATGTCTTCCAGTTGAGGCACTTTGGTGTCTTGCTGGTTATTTTGTTTTACACTCAATTCACAGTAGAACGTTCTTTCATCTCTCTGAGAGGTTAGATTTTGTTGCCTTCTTGCACTACTTTTCTTGTACCGATGCATTATAGCAGTAAGAACATTAGATCTCTGCCGTTGGGGGTCTATAATCTCATCCAACATTGCACCCAATTCGCACCTTACTTTTCTGACATTCATATCCAACCTGATCTCCCATGGTGGATCTCGCTCCCTTCCTGGATTAGTGCACGCAGATCATTTGTGATGTTCATCTTGGGCAGAGAATGCCTTCGTGTTGGTTCTACATGTCTAAACTCTAGTGAAGCATGACCAAAATTCCTTTCAAGGTGCTGTAGTTTTTCTGGTATATCGCTCTTCAGATCATCGTTATTAATGTCTGGATGTAGTTCTAGTGGATCCGGTAGTTGATGTTCATTATTCCTAGTACCTATGTCTTCAGCTCCAATCAGGTCTTCGTTGTCCATGTCTTCCAAGAAAAATTCATCAATAGGAAGCTTTTGTTCCAATTCCATTTCGATGGCAGTTATTTCAACAGCCAAAACCAATCTGTTAACAGATATTGAGCGCTTTTGATCTGCTAGATTCTGCTCTTTTATTCATATGGTATGTCCATTTTGATCACTTTCTTGGTTGTTCAACCTCTGATTCTGGCTCTGGTTGTATTAGGCCACCAACCTCTGGAGGATGTGTTGGCTCTGGATCATCATCAGTTTGAGGAAGAACATCAATTGCCGCAGCTTGTTCGTGTGACGCGGTTTCCTCTGACTGCTTTTCATTGCCATCGTTTTCCACGCTATATCGACCTGCTTTTTATTCTCCATTGCTCGATCTTCTGAGATGTATAGATTAGTCCTGATGTCCTGTGCCTCAGCGATAAGATCTAGTGCGACTGTCTCTATTTGAGGATACTTTGCAGCAAATTTCGTTCTAAAATTGTATCCTTTTTCGCGTATAGTTCCAAACTTCGCACTTTCATAATAGAGACGCACCAATTCCTCATTCGTATTGTATATTATTATTATCATCATTATTATTGATATTATTATTATGGCATTCCAAATAAGGGATCATCCATAAATTACGTGACACATTTCATTTAAACTTTTGAAAATTCCTTAAATTTGTTTAAATTACCCTAAAATCTTGAGAAAAAAAAATGTTAATCAATTGAAATTCCTTGGAATCTTCCAAAATGTTCTGAAATATTTGAAATTCTTTAAAATCCTTCAAACTTCTTAAAATCTTTGGAAATACCTTCAAATATTTAAAATCTAAGGAAATCCTTGAATTACCTTGAAATACTTCAATTCTTGTGAATAAATTCTTTGACATTTCGAGAAAATATTATAAAATCCCTTAAATTTATCCATAAAATTTAATGATATTCCTTGAAATTCCATGAGATTTTTTTTAATAAATTGGAAATTCCTTGAAATCTTTTAAAAAACCCTAAGATATTTTCCACCCTCTGACTTTTTTGCAATTCCATGACATTTTTTTGAGCTTTTGAATGTTACTTGGAATCTTTTGAAATATCTTAAAATCTTGAAATTTTTTTGAAATTCCTTTAAATCGCTCAATTCTTGTGTATAAATTTTTTGAAATTCTATTCGAAAAATCATGAAACCCTTTAAAATCCTGTGAAGTAACAGAAAATCTTATATTTCTTGAAATTTTTCAATATCTTGAAAATTCCTTGGAATCCTTGAAAATATTCTAAAATATTTCCAAACCTTTGGAATCTTTAAAACTTGCTTGACACTTTTTTAATTTTTCGAAAATTCCTTGGAATCCTTTAAGATACCCTAAAACATTTCCAAACCTTTCATATATTTTAAAATCTCTTGAAATTTTTTGAAGCTCTTGAAAATTCCTTGGAATCTTTAGCAACACCCTAAAATCTTTCAAATTCCTTAAAATCTTTTCAACCTTTTAAATTCTTTGAAAATACCTTTATATATTCAAAATCTCTTTGAATCCTTGAAATGATTCAAAGACCCTTAAATCTTGTGAATAACATCTTTGAAATTTCATTTGAATAATTACAAATTCCTTTAAAATCCCATTAAGTTACATGAAATTTGATAAAAACCCTAAAATCTTGAAATTCATTTAAAATTTATCAAAATTGCTTGAAACATTTTTAAATATCCTATATCCTATCACCACTCCTTAAAAATACCGTGAAATATTTCCAAACATTTAAAATATTTTTAAATCCTTGAAAAATTTGTGAAGCTTTTGAAAATTCTTTGGAACCTTTTTAAATACTGTAAGATCTTGAAATTTGTATTAAATTTATTGAAATTTCTTTGAATCTTTCAAAATATCCTAAGATCTTTAAAATTCTTCAAATCTTTTAAAATATTTAAAAATACTTTTGAATATTGTGAATGAATGCTGTAAAATTTTATTTATTAAATGATAATAACCCTGGAAATACTATAAAATTACATGAAATCTGATGATATTCTTTGATATCCCTTGCAATTTTGATAATCTCTTACCAATTCCTTGAAATATTTTGAAATACCCTAAAATCTTTCAAATAAATTGAAATTTATTGAAATTCCATGGAATCTTTTGAAATATCCTAAAATCGTATATGTCCTATAAAGTCCTAATAAATATTTCGAAAATCTAGAAAATTCTCTAAAACTACATGAATTCTTTTTTAATGGCTAAAAATCACTAAATTCCTTGGAAATTTCTTAAAATTTTGTAAGACTCTTGACATTTTTTCAGAATTCTTTAAAATACCTCGAATGATTTCAAATCTTTTGAAATTCTTTAAAAAATGTTAAATTTTTTGAAAATTCCTTGTAATCTTTTAAAATATTTAAAAATCTTTAAAAGTCTTTCAAATCTTGAAAACATATTTAAAATCTTTATACATGCATTGGAATATTGGAAAATCCCTTCAAATTTTTGAAATCTTCAGAAATTCTTATGAATAAATTCTTAAAAATTGCATTGAGATATGATGAAATCCCGTGAAATCCATTTAAATGCCTTAAAAATCCTTATAAAAATTTGGAAATCCTGGAAATCCTCTGAAATTCCTTGAAATCTTTTAAGATATCTCACCTCAACCCAATAAATAAAAAAAATGTCAAATAATTTTCGCGGTTAGTAGTAATCAAAAAAATTGTCAACAAATTTTTTTATGGTTATTATTTGTCTACAGAATGATGCAAAAAATCAAAATACTAATACAATTTTATCTATATGAAGTTTTTATAATGTTATTATAAGTATAAGTATTAAATCCTAAACACATGGAAATTTAATAATTTCAAATTTCGAGAATATTAAATTATAAGCATATTCTCGGATAAGCATATTTTATTTTCAGGGGGACACACGATTCCGAAAGATTGTGGAGTATTTATTTCAATAATGAGGCTTCACCGAGACGAAAAAATATGGCCTGATCCACTAACATTTAATCCAGATAGATTTTTACCTGAGGAGGTTGAAAAGCGACATCCATATTCTTTTATTCCCTTCCTTGTTGGTCCAAGAAACTGCATAGGTGTGTGTAATAGGGTGGTCCATTTGTTTTAAATTTTCATGCATATCGACCGCAAATTTATTCGAATCCACACAAAAAAAATGAATGCATTTTTTTTAATGATATTTAGAGGTTCCTCAAGCCCCATAAAGCTTAACACGCATTTCCCATAAGAAAAAAATACGTTTTTATCAATTGTATTCGGTATGTTTTATAGGGCCTTAAAAAAACCCCACAGGTGAAAAATTTGATTTTAAGATTTTTTTGCTCTAATTATGATTTTTTTTACGATTTTTTAATAAAAATTCTTTTTTCTATATAAAATAGTACTTCATACTGATTATTAGATGATTCGTAAATTTTATCAGCAATTTATATTATTTTTGGCAAATTTTTTTTCAGAATAGAGAAAGTAAGAGAATTATTAATTACAGCTAACAAACATGATTGAGTAAACAATTTATTATTATTTTGAATAATATTCTCTTTGAATAATAGTATAAAGTTGTGGTTCTTTCTAAATTTTTTAACTTTTTGTCTACTTTTCAGTTAAAGAGTGGTAATAATGAAGGAAATTTAGCGAACATGATTGTTTAAACAATTTATTATAATTTATAACAATCTTCTCTTAGCTCAATGCTAGAAAATAACAAGTTTTTCTGAAATTGTCAGTTTTTCTTTGACTTTTTATACCGTTGAAAATTATAAATATCAACTTAATTCTAAATAAATAGGCTTTGAGTCACTACTTTTTCGATAATTTACATTTAGTATGATCCTATTAGAAAATTGAAAAAATATTTTAAATATCTGTTTTGTTTCAGAAGAATATATTCACAAAAAAGAAAGAGACTGTTCAGAAAATGATTCTTTCTATTATTTATTTGTTATATGTTCATAACTAAAAAGCCAAAGCAAAGTTAAAAATTTCAGAGAAAACCGAAACTCTTCAGAAATTATCTAAGATAAGATAGTTATTAACAATAATGAATTGTTTGAACAATTATGTTTGTTAACTTGCATTAATTATTACTTCACTAAGTGAACAGTTGACAAAAAGTGAAAAAGTTCAAGCGACAAGATAGTAATAAACAGTAATAATTTGTTTAAGCAAATATGTTTGTTAATCGCTTGAGTACATTTCTAATTTTTGAGTATTTTCGAAAAAAATCTCAGCTTTCTAGTATTATTCAAAGAGAATATTATTAAAAATAATAAAAAATTGTTCGAATCATTGTTTCTGTTAAACTTAATTGATTATTGTCTTTCTCTAACTTAAAAGTTGAAAATAAGTTCGAAGTGAAAAGTGAACAAAAAGTTGAATAGTTCAGAAAGACCCGCAACTTTGTAGCATTATTTAGAGATAATATTATTCAAAATAATAATAAATTTTTCAAGCAATTATTTTTGTTATCTTAAATTAATTGGTTTCTCACTCTGAGTGGAAAGTTGACAAAAAGTAGAAAAATTAAGAAACAGCCCCATTTATTTCGCATTACTATAAGAGAAAATAGTTACAAACAATAATAATTTTTTCAAACAATTATTTTTGTTAAATTCAATATTTTATTACCTCACTCTAAGTGAAAAGTTGACAAAAGCATACCATTTAAAAAACAAACTTTTTAGCATTATTCTAGGAGAACATTATTATAAATAATAATCAACTGTTTAAACATTTATTTATGTTAAATTTAATTGATTATTGCATCACTCTAACTAAAAAGTCGAAAATAAGAGAAATTCTAAAAACAATAATAAATTGTTTAAAAAATGTATGTAAACATCTGATTATCAGTATGAAGTTACCCGATTTTTTACTTATGGGTTCTTTGGGACCATATAAAAGAGAACCTCTTTTTCTTATGGGGAACACGTATTAAAATTGATGGGGTTTGCGGAAGCTCATTAAAAAAAACGCATTTATTTTTGTGTCGATTTGAAGAAATTTAGGGACGATATGCATGAAAATTCAAGAAGAAAAATTCTCCAATGCATTTTTGGGCCACTCTAGTGTGTAATAGTATTTTTTATCAAAAATGAATTTAATATCAGTTAATATTGTTAAAAACTATTCAAATGAAAAACATGTAACATTTACCTTTTCATGGAATGTAATGTAACATAAACTTTATTTTTGGCTAGGACGAGCGCACGCAATGATGACAATAAAGACTCAAGTGGGCACTATTCTTCGAAAATATATTTTGAGAAAGGATAAAATAACGCCAGTCAAAAATATAAAAGTAAAACTAGATATTTTGCTTAGAACTATGGAACCCGTGACTATCAAAATTGAGAAGAGAGTTAAATAAAAAATGGAATTATATCTTAAAAAATGTAATTTTATGATTATAATTATTCTTGAACAAAAAATCAACTGCAATTGGTAATCATTTCTATTTTTCGGAATTAAAATTTATCCTCATTTCGATTTTCCCTAATTACCATTTCCCGTTATTTCTGCTTTTCTGAATTGCACTTTCCTTGATTTTGATACTTTTTCAGGAGAGAAAAAAAAGCATTCTCGAAAATCGAATCTAAAATGTAGAAACCTAAAAGGCTTACTTCCAATATACTTGAATGATGAATTGAGGTGTGAAAAGTTTTGTAAAAAAATATTACATGTTAAAACAAAAAATAATAAAGGGTAAAAAATTTTTCTCGTTTGAAGGGAAATTTTTCTCTACGTTGGACAATGATAAAAAATCTGGGTTTTGAATTAAGAAAGTAGTAATTCTACAAAATAACTCAGTTTGTAGAGCAATTGTCCGGAAAGTGGAAGGTGTAGAAAATTCGTCCCTATGGATTAAAAGTTCATCTTTTTTGCTAAAAAATTAATTTTTCTGAGTTGAAAATTTAAGTGTCTTCTAGAAATGGTGTCTTTTTGGCTTAAAGATTGAACTATTTATTTAAAAATTCAGATGTTTGTGGCTGAAGTTTAATTTCATTTGGTTTAAAATTAGACCATTTGGTTTAAAATTCAACTATTTTCTTAAAAATTCATATCTTTGGCTCAAAAGTTCAACTATTTAGTTTGAATGCAACTTATTGGTCTGAAAATAATTTTTGTTCTTGTTGAAAATTCAACCATTTGGTTTGAAAATCATCTTTCTTTATTGTAAATTCATCTTTTCTGGCTTAAAAGTCTTTTGTTGAAAATTCATCTCTTTTGATAAAAAATTAATCTTTTTTTGGTTAAAAGTTTAACTATTTTCTTGAAAATGTAAAATATTTTAACCTAAAGTCTTAAGAATTTCATACTGAATTCAATGTTGTACCTGTACATAAATGTGATCAGAAAGGATTTATTTTCCTATTATATTGAAAGTTGAAATACTTTGTTAAAAATTAATTTCTTTTCTGAAAGTTTTGTCTCATTGGTTGACACTTTAACTATTTTGTTAGAAAGTTCTTTCATCTGTTATTTAAAAATTAATGTTTTTACTTAAAATGTAACTATTCTATTTTTGGTTGGAAATTAATCTTCTCGGTAAAAAAATTAACTTTTTTGTTTAAAATTTAACTATTTAGTTGAATTTTGAACTCTTTCTTCTAATTTCTAATTTCTAAATTCATTTAATTTTTCGGAAATTTTCATTTGTTTGATATCGAAATGTTTTTTTTGCTTGTAAGCTCAACTATTTTCTAAACAATTTATCTTTTTGGCTTGAAACTTCAACAATTTGTTTGAAGATTTAATCTTTTGCTCAAAAATTAACTTTTTTATAGAAAATTCATATTTCTGGTTTAAAGTTAAACTATTTTAGTAGAAAACTGAACTATTTAGTTAACAATGTAACTGTTTTGTCGAAAATTCTTCTTTTTGGTTAAAAATGATTTTTCATTTAAAACTTTAATTATTCTATCTTTGGTGCAAAATATATCGTTTAAGTTGAGAATTCAATTATTTGGCAGGAAATCTATGTACATGTTTTGTTGAAAATTTATCTAGTTGGACAGAAAAGTAATCGTTGTTGTTGATAATTCATCAGTTTTATTTAGGATTTAAATAGTTAGTTAAAAATTTACCTTGGGTAATTAAATTTAAATGATTACAAATTTGTTTTTTTTGTTGATGTTTTCGAAAATTAGTTTGTTTAAACTTAAATTTTAATGATTCCATTTTGGATGAAAATTTAGTATTCTTATTTGAAAATTCAACTGTTTCGTTGAAAATTCATCTTCCCTAATGAAAAAATTAAGATTCTTTCTGTAAACATTCGACTTTTTAGCTTGAATTTTGTTGAAAATTCATCTACTTGGGAAGAAAAATCATCTTCATTTTTGAATTTTTCTATTCTATTCGATCAGGGATATAAATATTTTGTTAAAATTTCGTATTTTTTGGCCAATTCGGCTGGTTGATGATTCTGTTTTTGCTGTTGTTGAAAAGTAATCTTTTAAACTCAAAATGCAATTATTCTATTTTTGGTTGAAAGCTTATTTTTTTCATTGGAAATTTAAGTATTGAGTAGAAATCTCACGTATTTTGTTGAAAATTCGTCTTTTGACAAAAAATTAATCTTCTTGGTTGAAAATTCAACTGTTTTGTTGAATCTTTAATTATTTTGTTAAAAATTCAACTGTTTTATCAGATTCATCCTTTTTGGTCGAAAATTCAACTGTTTTGTTGAAAATGCAACCAATAAATTTTTTTTGTCGATGATATTAGTCTTTAATGTATGAATGCGGATTTAGATTTTTGATTTTTAATCAGATAAGTGTCACGTATCATCTTTTCCACCCCCCTTCTAGTGACACTTTGTGACGTCATGGAATACGCCCCCCCCCCTCTTCGTAGTGTCAGGTAATATCTAGTAGTGGCTACCTCAATGACGTACAAATGTTTTTAAGATTTGATTAGTCGATTAGATTAGTACGCTAGATTTCTGGTTTTCGGATGGTGAAACGGAATGTTCTACTAGAACAGATCAAGATGACAATAATGAGAATCTGAGATAAAAATGGTATTTAAATTTTGTTCAAAAAGTTTTCAACTCGTGGGAAAATAGCCTCCATTTAGTCCAGATCGACTTCCTCAATGTTCACACAACCACAACATCTTTCTTCTTTTCATTAATGAAAACTCAGGAAGTCAAACCCCACCGACAAAGAGCATCTCTTCCCAAAAGTTAGCCTATGCTTCTACATGTATATTTCCTTCTACATTTGCGTCCCGAAGATTCTTCAGTCGACACAATAATTTAAAACATCTCACGCTCCCTCTCCTTTCCTCCTACCTCCATTCACTTATTCATCCATCTCTTCTCATGTTGGATCTTGTGTGTCACTACTATATGACAATAAACCTCACAATATAAGACACAATGGGTGTAAGGTGCCGATGACAAAAGCCCCGGCACCACAGGGAGCGTCATCGAGAATCCAAAAAAGGTGCCGCGATATGCCGCTGCGGGGCCTTCTGAAGTCCCAAAAGTCATTCGGGGCCGACAAATAAATCCCCCACCGAGTTGGACCAAGTGAGGACCACCGCAATCCCCCCTTTCTCATTTTTCTCTGATGCATGTTCGCGTTCTCTGACAACCTCCAGAATCTCGAGATAGGACATTTTCAATAGGGATACCTGTTCATATGGGGTGTAAATCTCGAAATATATTTCCTTCAAAACCCAGGAGGGAATTTTGCCCCCTGTTGACAACCTGTCCTCGACATTTGTAACTCATGCCGCAGCCTATTTGTAGTTCTTTACGTGATTCCCTGAACGTTTATGGTTAAGGGGATCAAAGGGTGGGGAAGAGGGGTTCTTTTGATGTTGGCGGTATAGGCAAAAGAGAGAGAGAGAGAAATTTTAGGTTTGCCACTGTGGATGATGGCCACACTCCTTTTATGACTTCCACTGTTCTGGTAATTGCAGAAATTGGATCCTTGCTGGTTTTTGGAAATGGATATGTATTATGTGGTGTGGAAGACATTTTTGATCATTTATAAGGGTGGCGTTGACGTAGAAGGGTTAGAGACGTTGGAGGAATAAATCGTTATCGGCATCTGTTTCCTGAATTTAGGGATAATAGTTGAATAGCTAGGGCGCTTCTAATTGCAAATTCTTCTTACCGACATTTGCTATATAATAGGGATACAACATTTCTTTTGGGAGAGAAAAAAAGTTTATAATTATTTGTACTCACTTGATGAGTACTTTGCTTCCTCAATATGATCAAGTAGCAAAAATATTTTCTTCATAAATGAACATAAATTCCTTATTTTTTAATAAGATGTTTTAATATTACATGCTAATCGATTCATCTTAAATCAAAGAATTATCAATATTCTTGCATCAACTTTGGATTATGTTTATGAAAAAAGTTTTACTACAAAAAATAGACTTCTGAAATATTACAAACCACCGTGACTTCCTAAGTGTTCTATAAAACGTATTATTATTGTTGGTCAATCGATTCATATCAAGTCTAAGATTCCTTAATATTCTTGCATCAACTTTTGATTATATTGATGAAAAAAGTACTACTTTAAACCAAGATTTGTTAAATATTATAAATGAGCATAACTGCCTCACTCTTCTATAAAATGTATTGATATTATAGGTCAATCGATTCGTCTCAATTCAAAGAATCTTTAATATCCTTACATCAACTTTGGCTTATGTTAATGATAAATGTTTTACTGTAAAAATGAATTTGTCAAATATTATAAATAACTATAACTTCCTCACTCTTCAGTAAAACGTATTATTGTTATAGGTCAATCGATTAGTCTTGAATCAAGGATTCTTTTTTCTTCTTACATCAACCTTAAATTACAGGAATAGAAAACTTTTATTGAAAAAAATGTGTCAAATATAATAAACGTCCATAACTTCTTTAATCTTCAATAAAATATATTAATATTATAGGTCAATTGATACATTTCGAGTGACGGAATCCTCAAAATACTTACATTTACTTTTAATTATGTTAATGAAAAAAGTTTTACTCTAAACAAAGTTCGTTAAATATTATAAATAATCATAACTTGATTTTTTCTACTATAAAATGCATTATTATGATAGGTCATTGGATTTGTCTCAACTCAAAGAATATTTAATATTCTTGGGTCAGCTTTGGATTATGTTAATGAAAAGAGTGTTACTTTACAAATAAATTTGTCAAATATTATAAATAACTATAACTTCCTCACTCATGAATAGAATGTATTAATATTAGGTCAATCGACTTGTCTTGAGTCAAGGATTATTTTTTCTTTTTACATTAATATTATAGGTCAATTCATAGATCTTGAGTCACGAAATGCTCAAAATACTCACATTTACTTTGAATTATGTTAATAAAAAAAGTTTTACTCTAAACAAAGATTCGTCAAATATTGTAAATAATTATAACTTCCTTACTCTTCTATAAAATTCATTAATATAATAGGTCAATGGATTCATCTCAACTCAAGTAATTTTCAACAGTCTTGCGTCAACATTGAATTATGCTAATGAAAAGAGTTGTACTGCAAAAATAAATTTGTCAAATATTATAAATAAGTATAACTTACTTACACGTTAATAACATGTATTAATATTATAGGTCAATCGATTCGTCTTGACTCGAAGACTCTGATATTTTTGCATCAACTTTGAATTATAATAATGGAAAAACTTTTACTGCAAACAAAAATTGTTTAATTGTTATAAATTACCATGAATTTCCTCATTTTTAATAACATTCATTAATATTAGAGGTCAATAGATTCGTTTCAAGACAAGGATTCTTTTTTATTCTTACATCATCTTTGAATCATATTAATGAAAAAAGGTTTACTATAAACGTAAATTTGTCAAATATTATAAATAACTATAAATTCCTTACTCTGCAATAAGATGTATTAATATTATAGGTCAATCGATTCGTTTTAACTTAAAGAATCTTCAATATTCGTGCATCAACTTTGAATTTTATTAATAAAAAGAATCGAGTGCAAACAAAAATTTATCAAATATTATTGACGAAGATAACTACCTTGCTTTTCGATAAAATGAATTAACATTACAGGTCAATTGATTCGTCTTGAATCGAGGATTCTTGTTTCTTCTTACTTCAACCTTGAATTATACTAATAGAAAAGTTTGACTTCAAACAAAAATGTGTCAAATTTAATAAACGATCATAACTTCTTTACTCTTCAATAAGATATCTTAATAATATAGGTCAGTTAGTACATCCTGAGTCTTGCATAAACTTTAAATAATATAATTGAAAAAAGTTTGACTCTGAACAAAGATTCGTTAAAGATTGTAAATAATCATAACATTCTTACTCTTCCATAAAATGCATTAATATAATAGGTCAATGGATTCGTCTCAACCGAAAGAATCTTTAATATTCATGCATCAACTTTGGATTATGTAAATGAAAAGAGTTTTACTGCGCAAATCAATTTGACAAATATTATGAATAACTATAAATTTCTTACACTTCAATAAGATGTATTAATATTATAGGTCCATCGATTCGTCTTAAATCAAAGAGTCTTTAGTATTTTTGCATCAACTTTGAAATATGTTAATGAAAAAAGTTTCACGGCAAACTAAAATTGTTCAATTATTATAAATGACCATAAATTTCTTAATTTTCAATAACATTCATTAATATTAGAGGTCAATAGATTCTTTTTGAGACAAGGATTCTTTTTCATTCTTACATCATCTTTGAATCATATTAATGAAAAAAGTTTGACTGTAAAAATAAATTCGTCAAATATTATAAATAACTATAAATTCCTTACGGTGTAATAAGATTTATTAATATTGTAGGTCAATCGATTCGTCTCAACTCAAAAAAGCTTTCATATCCTTGCATCAACTCTGGATTATTTCGATAAAAAAAGTATTACTTTAAACAAAGATTTGTCAAATAATATTAATGAGCATAAGTTTCTTACTCATCTCTGAAATGTATTGATATTATAGGTCAATCGATTTGTGTTGAGTCAAGGATTCTTTTTTCTTCTCACATCAACCTTGAATTATATTAAATGAAAAGTTTTACTGCAAACAAAAATGTGTCAAATATAATAAACGACCATATCTTCTTTACTCTTCAATAAGATATGGTAATATTATAAGTCAATTAGTACATCTTGAGTTAAGGAATCCTTGAAGTACTTGCATCAACTTTGAATTATGATAATGAAAATATTTTTTCTCTAAAGAAAGATTCGTCAAATATTATAAATAATCATAACTTCTTTACTCTTCTGAAAAATGTATTAATATAATAGGTCAATGGATTCGTCTCAACTAAGGGATTCTTTAATATTCTTGCATCGACTTTGGATTATGTTAATGACAAGAGTTTTACTGTAAGAATAAATTTGTCAAATATTATAAATAAGTATAACTTTCTTACACTTCGATGAGATGTATTAATATTATAGGTCAATCGATTCGTCTTGCCTCAAAGAATCTTTAATATTCTTTTCATCAGCTTTGAATTATATTGATGAGAAACGTTTGACTGCAAACAAAAAATTTTCAATTATTATAAATGACCATAAATTTCTTAATTTTGAATAACATTATATAATATAAGAGGACAATATATTCATTTCGAGACAAGGGTTCTTTTTTATTCTTACATTATCTTAGTTTTACTGTAAATATAAATTTGTCAAATATTATAAATGACTATAAGTTCCTTACGCTGCAATAAAATGTATTATTAATATAGGTCAATCGATTCGTCCGAAATCAAAGAGTCATTCATATCCTTGCATCAACTTTGAATTTTATTAATAAAAAAAGTTCTACTGTAAACAAAAATTTATCACATATTATAAACGACCATTACTATCCTAATTTTGTATAAACTGTATTAATATTATAGGTCAATCAATTCGTCTTGAGTCGAGGATTCTTTTCTCTTGTTACTTCAACCTTGAATTATATTGATAGAAAAGTTTTACTTCAAACAAAAATGTGCCAAATATAATAAACGACCATAACTTCTTTACTCTTTAATAAGATATATTAATATTATAGGTCAATCAATATGTCTCAACTTAAAGAATCTTTCATCAACTTATGATTTTAAAGGTCTTGAGTATAATTTCAGGAATTTTAAAAGAAGTTTGGATATTTGAAAAGATTTTGAAGGATTCATTAAGATATTTAATTGTTTTTAGATATTTTGAATTATCTCGAAAGAATATTGCGCACATAAAAAAATTTCAAATAATTTAGAGAATTTTTTTACAGATTCTAAAGAATTTGAAATAAATTTAGATATATTATTTTTGAATGGATAAATTATTGAACATTTAACTTGTTTTCGTGAATTCGAGAATAACTTTTATTCGGAATATTTCTAGATTTAAAAACTTTTGTATTAACAATAAATGTGGAATGCTCTCTTTTTTTTCTATCTTCAAGCATTACAGGAAGCCTCCAGTCGCTGTGGCCATCTGTCGCACAATTTTGAAACTTTCTATGTATATAGAAAACTGCAATTGACTTTTTTATTCCCCAAATTTACTTTCTTACATGACAAAATAGATATAAAAAATAAGAAAATAAAATTGTCCAACAGACACAAGGTTTAATTTTAAGGTTGTGAACTTACAAGTGAATTCTAAGTTGAATCTATTAAAGTTTACGGTAGTCGTCGTCGCAAAAATAAGGTCTCTGAGAAAAAAAGTTTTCAATGTTTTGAAACAATGAAACATTATTATCATTCTTGCCTCATAAACAAAAAACTCTTACTTTTTATAGAAAAGTTTGAATCTTCCGAAAAATAATTATTGAATTTTCTTCAAGTAATGCTTCTTACCAATGTTTTAGAAACTGTTTGATTTTAATAAATTAATGTTAATGAAAAAAAAATATATTCTATAGAACCCTGCTTTTCGAATTTTTAAAATATGTAAATCACCTTCAAATGTAGTTATCTGTTTAAAAAATGTTTTTTTTTTATTATTTTAACGATTTTAGTTTAGTAAATTTAATATGATTAGAAAATTTTGTAAGAAATGGACATTATTATACATTTGTAATCAGATATTAATTTTTTTATAATTTAAAATTCAAATACTGTTGAGTGTAGAGACAACTTCAGTTGCTGCCGCCACCTATCCGACATTTTTCAAATTTTATATATAGGCTCTTTTAAATTATCAAACATGAAATTTTTCTTGAAGTACACAAAATAGAAAGAAAAAATGTAACAAAAATATTTTTTTAAAAGTGGTCTCGAGATGGAGGTTTCTTCTCACTAAGGTAAAAGTATTTATAAGAATTTGTACGTTTCAATAATATTAAAGTATCAAAAAAACCGATGGTTTCAAATATTTGTCTATTTAATGACTAAAATCAACAATTATTGATAATAATTATTATGAATTTATAAAATTGGATTAGGTTTTGAATTTTCAGAAAAAATTATTAATAATTTTGAAATGAAAGTGTTTGAAATGTAAAAAAATGCATTAAACTATTTTGAATTGAAAATGTTCCAAATCAAACAATTTTAGCTTGAGCCAATAAAAATTCAGAAATTGGACAATTTCATAAGAAAGGATTTGAAATTGTACAATTTCTAATTCAAAGCAAATTTCATTTTGAATTAAAGAATCTCGAAATTGTATGTTATCAGATTAAGATTTCGAAAATAGGACAATTTCAAAAAGTTAAAAATGGAATATTTTTAGATTAGAATTTTGGAAATTGGAACGTTCAGATTTTAAAGGAATTGAAATAGTATTATTTCTGATTAATAGCGTTCAATATTGAATAATTTGAAATTAGAAAATTGTTGAATAAAAATAATTTTTAATTCGAAGCAATTAAAATTTGACAATTTGAGATTAAATACTAAATGAATAAATAAGTTATTGCAAATGGAAAACTTTAAGAACGAACAAATTTATATATACTCAAAACCTTTAAAATTTTATTTATTAAACAATGAAAATTAATTTTGGAAATTCAACTATTTCCAAAACAATTCATATTTTAGGGTCAAAAATTAAACTAGTTTGTTAAACATCCGTCTATTTGGACAGAAAATTCATCCTTTTGGATTGAAAATTTTTTCTTGTTGTTAAAAATTTAACTGTCTTCTAATAAATTTAATAATTTGGTTAGAAATTTGATGGTATCAGGTAGAAGTTTAATCTTTTTTTATTAAAAATTCGACCATTTCGAGGAAAACTTATCTTCGTAAGTTTATAATTTAACAATTTGATTAAAAATGAACATATTTGGCTGTAAATTAAATTTTGTTGTTGAAAATTTAACTATTTTCTTGAAAGTCATCCTCTCTTTCTTTTTTTTTTTTGTTGATAATTATTGCTTCCAACTAACAATGTAACTATTCCATTCTCAGTTGAAAGTTAATATTTTTGTTCAAAATTCATCTTTCCTAGTTAAAAATTCATATATTTTGTTGAGAATTTGTATTTTTTGGTAAAAAATTACTCTCTTTGAATAAAAATTTATCCTTTTTTATGAAAAATTTTTGGTTCTAAATTGATCTGGTTTGGTTGTGGATTCAACAATTTCGTAGAAAATTGAATTATTCGGTTGAAAATTACCTTTTTACGTAAAACTTTTTATATTTTTTATTTAAATTGAACTATTTCGTTCAAAATTCATCTTTTTTGTTGAGAATTTAACTACTTGGTTGAAAGCTAAACCAGTTATTTAGAAATTTATATTTTATTAAGATTCGCCCATTTGATTTAAAATTGTACTTATTTATTGAAAATTCGGTTTTCTTTTGGTTAAAAATGAATTTTTTATTTCAGAATTGCACTATTCCATTTTTGGTTAAAAATTCATCATTTATAGGTTTAATGAAATTCAACTATTTGGTAGAAAATTCATGTATTTAGTTGAAAATCTTCTTTTTGGTTAGAATATTAATTTTTTTCAGTATTTCACTGGATTCAATATGTTACTTACATTAATTTCATTTGAAAGAATGTATTCCTCCATTATCATCATTTTTTTTTTAAATAACCCTCTTTCTAATGTTTCAATAGAATTTTGGGCTATGTTAATTTTGTCAAATTGGTAACATATTTTATGGGTTACCATTGTTATTTATTTATTTTATTTGTTTATTTTACGATTGATATTTTTGTTTTCAAAATTCCCTTTTCAGTTTTAATATCGGATAAACAAAAAAATGTTGATATTTTAAGTTAATTTTATAGACGGACGGTAATGACGATAATATGACAACAATCCAGGGACAGAGTTTAAGGTTTATAACATCATTTATTTATCTTGATAAATGTGAATGAATAAGATTTTTGTTACTCTAAAGTTTACAAAGTTGATACCTAAGGCGCTTTTTTGTTGGTTACCCTAAAAAAAAGAGAAAATCTGTATATCCTTGTACAAAATGAGGTTGGAATACCTCACGGTAATGACGTTTAGTGTGTTCTTATATTAAATTTAAGTATATAGAAAAAAAAAGGATCTGACCATTGTGTAGAGGATAATAAAAAGTATTTATTAAATCAAACCAAAAATCAGTAAGAGTTTCTAATTTGATGTTATGTTACAGGACCTTCAAGATTGCCTTCAATTTGACAATTACCCAGATTTCAGTGAGACAAAATCTTTGTTCATACAAGGTTCTTTGAGCCGATGCTTCAATTTGTGGAATGTTTTTGCTCGAGATGATGTTTGTCATTCAGCTGTTTCAGCATCGATTGGACCTGTTTTCACACTCATGCTGAAAGGACACCCCATAAACTGCGGATGAATGTCAAAGCTACAATGACTAATGCACCAGACCAGGTCGACCTGGAATGACCAGGTGGCTTTGTCGGCAAGAAGTGAAAAGATTAAACGTTGCCGAAGGAAGAATCGTAATATTATAGAATGGTTCATTGAGATTCGCTCTTGCAACGGGCGTTCCCACGAGTTTCTCAAAAATAAATGTCCTCAAGTTATAATCCCGAAATATTCCATTTTTATCCGAAAAATTTACTTCAACTGATTAGCATCATCAATCGTAAGCTAGGCGTGCGTGAAGTACAGAAAAAAATTCTTTTTTTTCCAGGTGGGGGCAGGGGCATATAATTATAATATTAAATGGCACAATTTGTACATAGTATAGTAATACTATGCTATGAAAAAATTGTACATGAATAATAAAATAAATAAGCAATTAATAGTAATTATCAATGATTAATAAATATAGGTATGAAATTCATATTGTCAATGATTTCACAAAGATTTCAAAGATTGCACAAAGATTTTAGTGATTTCCCAAAGATCTTACAAAGATGTCAGAGGTTGTGCAAAGATTTCGGATAAATTTAATCGATTTTATAAGGAATTCAATGCTTTGCCAGAGATTTAACAAATATTACTAAATATTTCAAAAATATTTTGAATATTTCGCAGAGATTCCCGAAGATTGCAGAAAGATTTCACCAAGATTTCAAATATTTAGCAGAGGTTTTGGATAGATTCAAAAGATTTCACAAAGATTTGAATAATTTCACAAATATAACTGAATATCTTAGAAATATTTCATATA